>JBBPNQ010000853.1:0-11326 GCA_038090975.1 Boletellus pseudochrysenteroides
TGCACTGCCTTATGGTCATATATGCTTATTGTACATGCGTTCCTATTGGACTCTTACTATATGTAGTATAGTCTCTCTCACGCACTGCTTGGTCTGTGCACATATCCCCAGAGTATATAAGAGCTCATGTATTCACCCATCTCCCTCTAGTTTTATCCACTTTGGAGAGTCCCCACTGTCTACAACCCCAGGCCCTAGTGGCATATCCTTTCCAAATCCATAATACTCATTACTATTGTCTCTTGAGGGTTGTGCTAGTCCAGTTAGCATAAGCTCATAACCAAGGACAAGATCCTAGCACAACTATCATTGCTTGGTAGGCTTTGGTCATTTCACAGCCCCATTAATCTCCACTGTAGTCTAGAACGTTCTAGCCCATACGTGCACGGACTAGTACCACAATATGTACAAACACCTGTATAGTATATAGCCTTGAATCCCATCACCCCAAGAACTCTAGTCAAGTTCTTGTGGGAATACCTGCTAGAATCCCTTGTCCCTTTTCCCTCACAAGTTCAAATGTTGGTGGCCCTGGTCCTGTATAGGATTAGTGGTCACTTACACCTTCAGTCTAGACTTTGGCTGACACTATTCATGTTAGTAATGTTCTAGACTTATGATGTCATAACTAACACCATAGCATGCCATACTTAGAGTTCTATATGTCATTGGCTGTTTACTTAGAACTCTTACTTAACCTTCTAGAATGTTTCTATCTATGGTCACTTTCGTACATAGATACAAACATTATTGTTACATATATAAGATGATCAGTTTAGTGATCATCTAATCTAACGAGTTATCTCTCTATTTGTTCTTCCTGAGCCTCTCAGAGATCTTACAACTACCTCTTGATCTTACTACCATGTTCATCAACCAGGTGAGTATTCCCACCTGAGGTTTATTCCTTTGTCCCTTCACATTCAGGTTATCTCCCAAAACCATGGGGCTCAAGTATGCACATGTAGTACTACAGAAATGTGTTACTTCCCACCAAATGTACTTAGGTAAGCTATTGTATGGTGCAAGAAAAAAGGTGCAAGGCACAGGAAGGGCGGAAGCTGTGATATTTGCCATTCAGCAGGTTGAGGCTCCGCCCAAATGTTGTTAGCATCACGTGACGCCCTTTTGCACGTGCAGCTGGAGGTTCGGACTGTTCGGATTGCGGTAATGTTCGGAAAATTCAATTCCGTGACTTTTTGCGTCCGACGACGTGCTTGTCGATACGGTCTATTGGCTACAGCTGTTCCTTGAGCATATATCGGATACCACGACCAAGCGTGTCCAGCAGCTTGGCTTTCACTTCCGGCGCCACTCCTATCGAGATATCAACCGACCCACGCCGACGCCATACGCCATCCACTCCCTTCACCGGATTCGACCTGTTGAGCCTTGCTGTATTCTTGCACCGTCCACTCATGTGAAACTGGGTCCCTTCAGCACATCCAAAATGTGCGCTGCACCAATCAACCCTGACATGAAAATAAACTCTCTAGTACTATCCAAAATGTGGTCGACTCACGCTGTGAGCGAATTGACAGTAAAAGTGTCGTCGTGAACAGGATAGCAGAATATTTTCCTAGAATTCGCTGCTTCGAGTATGACATTGCTTGCCAGCGTCGCCCAATTGTAAACGTAATCTGGGTCTCGGCACTGTACGAGTCCATTTCGGATGGCAGCCGCCATCCCACCCATATCCATGGGTACAGGGGTGTCAATCTAACAAATTTGGCGTCATTCGTCGACCCATTTCAAGGAGTGGGTAAAAGAATACACGAACATCCAATATCAAATTGCTTGCCGCATTCTCAGTGATGAAGGGAGCCTTTACATGACGATACTGGGGACAGGTGAGGGTGTACCCTGGGCGTGAAGCGAACATAGTAACTCACGCTGGCTGTATTTCTGATCGTCTGCACAGGATTGCCCCTGGTATAGTTCAATGCGGCGACGAGGTAAGCTGTCATGCAATCCTGTTTCGAGAGAGATGGGCCGTTCTGTTTCTTGTTCTCGGAGAGTGCAGAATGAAGCTCTTTGATGTCGCGATCATCAATGCGCCACGTGACATGTTCAAAAGGTTCTGATGCCGGCGTGAATGCGTCGATGTCGCAAACCTTGTGTAAATTGGGAACATGAGGCCAAAACTCGGTCATGACAAAGTCCGATGGTGTAGGAAAGTGGTATTTCTTGAAACTTGGCGTTGCAAATTCTGGTGACAAGCCCTGGTAGAACTGGGAGAGCGTATAGAGGGAACGAAATAGCACAGTAGCGTCACCTGGCCAGGTAGCGATCATAAGTATGCAAATGGGACCCGAAACAGCAACCGACCAAGAGAGTGGTTCCATGAGAGACCAATACACGTTTCATGATTGGAGAATGTTAACTTGACACGAAGGAGAGGGCCACTGCCGTTGACAATACTGGCACCGATCGGTTGTGTGTCTATGAAAGAGGAAAGGTCATCCTGGACGACCCAACCGCCATTGAGGAGTGAGTCAGAACTCGATTCAAGCTTGTAATCAATGGCCACAGGAATGGCAGCATTGGTGAGTTCGATCTGAGGGAGGTAAGCTAGAAGTCCGAGTACATCCTGGAGATCGACCCACAAACCAACGGCGATCAACATGTCGGTGCTGCCCTGCGACGTGTGGATATAATTGCAGGACTCTGGAGAGAGCCTCTTCGAACCTGGGCACATCAAGTTCTGTTGGCACGACATGAAGAGTGTTGATCTGAACGTGATGTGAGCAGTGGGACATCCATCGGATGAGCGACATACATAGCACATCCAGATATCATAGCCAGGTAAATCGACGTGTGTTTGGTCTGCAAGGGTAGTTGGCAGTTTTGGTGACACTGCAAGGTGCCGGAAGGAAGACATGGTTGAGTAAACAGACTGCAGGTAGGGTGTTTGGTCCACTTGGGGGGTCCATCATACTCTGCGGGTCATTTTTAATGCTGTTCGGGTGACCATTCGGAAGCTCCACTCGGCTAAGCATGGACCGCATGAATCTAAGCAAGCTCGGGCTAAATTACGCAGAGTTGATGGGATGTACGTGGCTATTATTCATGTGGCCATGACGTGCAGACGTGCGAAAGTATAGAACGCCACAATTGAGGATGGTGTCGTAGATGGGCTATGCCTGTCACCACTTTTTCAAAGTTCACATCCGTCACACAACACATCTCGATACACGATCATCGGCGTCTCTCAGTTAGCATGATGTAGACCACACGAGCACGTTTCACGTACCTCTCGAGTATTTTGTAATAAGTTGTGTGGATTCGGTACGGTCCGGCTGTTGCCAAGTTTTCAGTTGGACCAACCGTCCCTGCGAGTACATCCTCACCTGTCCCCAGTATCGTCATGTAACGACCCCCTTCATCACCGAGCACGCTGCAAGTAATTTGATCATTATGCAGGTCCGTGCATTCCATCAGTGCTTGGGTGTAGCACTGGTTGGTGAAACGCCACGGGTAAGGGGGGGTGCGTACGGTTATACCGTACCCGTACCCGCCACGGGTACGGCGTTGGCTGCCCGGCCCGTAATCTTACCCGTGCTATATCCGGACCATCACTTGCTCCTTGAACCGCCAGAACAGTGCTGATTTGCCGGTTTTGACGATGAGCTGATCGTCAATTCGCTCTAAGTGTAAGTCGACAAGCGTTTCAGACCGCAAGAGAGCGTACTTGTTTTTTCCACGTCACGGTCGATGTTGCGGCGTGCATTCTGGACGTCCCGAGATTCGGAGTGATGTCGAATTAAGTAAGAGTCAATGGATCGAACCCAGTGAACGGAATCGATAGTGTATGGTCATCAGTCGGTTGGTATCTCGATGGGAGTGGCGGCAGTTGTGAAACCCATGCTACTTGACTCTCGGTGTCCGTTATATGCTCAAGGACGAGCGTACACGACTGTAGCTAATAATACAGTCATGACGACCATGACGCCTAGTACCGTAGTAAGATCGATCACATTGAAAACTTAAATTCACTATATAAAAAAAAGGGCACTCGGGCCGACTTTCTGGAATCAAAAATTTCGTTCTTGCTCAGGGCTACGTTTCGCATGGTTTGTTAGTTCAAGCCATTGAGCGAAGAGTCATTTATATCCAATGTGCTGGCAACACCCACGTGCCGGGTCGGTGAGGTCATGCATTAGACTTTAGACTTCACAGAACATCGAGTGCAAGATGTGATATTTGGTTCCCAAATACGATAACCTCTGGACGAGTCAAGTAAAGCGCAGGGTAAGTCGGGTTGTAATAGGAACGACTTGTTGCCGTCCACGTACCAGCACCACGATCAGTCAAGCTTCTTCGAGCCATCGGCAAACCGTGCAGAGGGCGGAGCATCTTTGGCCAGCTCGCTAGTCAATTTTTCGAAATCTACATCGTTGCGCTTAAAGATATTGGCAATGATCGTGTCAACATCCTCAGTCGCTGGCAGCGGTGCATCATCCGTTGACATCGTTTTGACCTGGATGACCTCCATCATCTGGTGGAAAACGTGTACCTTGCCCATGGCACGTAGGCGATCCTGTTACTTTAGCCATGAGTGAACGCTCCATCGTACCCTGCAAGTGACCGTACCCTCAATTTCTCCATCATGCCAATCTGGTTTTGCACATCGACTTCCTTTCCCTGTTCAACAGCAGCCCAGCCGTCGTTCATCTTCATCCACACGCAGAGCTCCCATGTCTTTGTACCGATGACGCCTCTCTTGTCCAGTTCGCATGCAGCAGCCATAGCTTTGTAGTCATACGCCCATTCTTCCCATGGCAAACCAAATGTTGCGTGCTTCATCTCCTCGGGATCGACAGCACGGCGAAGAAGGTCCTTCATGAACACATCCCTCTTCTTCGGGGTCTCTGAAATAATATTTGCTACGGTAGACTCACTGGGTTTGCGAAAGATAATTTCTTCCTTCGGGAATCCATGGCGGAAACGCAGAGCAGCGACACCGCTGAGAAAATCGCGTGTGATAGGAACAAGAATGATGAAGATGAAGAGATCCAAAACAAAGTTGCCGAGCAGCGTCATGTCGAAGACCGGCGCGGTCACACCCCACCCTGGTGACAGTTTACTTATGGCGAACCAAACCCCGTAGCGGGCCATGCCGCGATACGCCCGTCTTGTGAGGAGAAAGGACCAAACAAAGTTCATTCCCAGCAGCATCAGGAAGTGGCGTCTGGGTTGTCCGGACACGTCATCATGGAGTCGGAGTGAAGAAGGATGCTAGACGTACTTTCGGGTGGATGCATTGGTAGCGTCGATGTGGGTGACATATATCTCGACCCTTGGGTCACGATTGGCGAAAAATGAGTGTACTGGATGACCTTCGGGTACTTTGTGGGCGGCGGGCATGTCGATGAGACTGAACAAGCATCATTGCTTGTGAGACCGGTTATATAAGCAGATGGATTCAGCGGTAGCTGAACTGGGAGTCGAGGGGTAAGTACTTGCTCTGCACTTGCCAGGCTAAAACACACGACAACGCTCGCCCGAGTCCCCACTGATTGGACACGGGCGTGTCATTCGATAGACATGGTCCTGGTGGAAGTATTAATAGGGTTACAGTAAAATAACGCTTTTACTTTGCACCACTGTGCGTGTGTGTACACGTAATACATTTCCACGCGTAATCTTCATAAGCGCGTTCTCTGGTTGTTGATTTTTCTGATTCTTCCACAATCAAAACGCCAATGAAGAGAAACGACGGTGCAGAGAGTCGAGCTGCCCTCGCCACGAGCGACGGGTTCGCGTTGACATCGCCCGTTCGGCACCACTCTCCTTGTTACATCGTAAAGGGACGGGCTTTCATTCCTCTGAGGCGTTCTACACATACTCCATAACATCTCTTCTAACTTTCGTATTCCATAAACTGTTACCAATGCAACCTGTGCGTGGGGCATTGATATCCCTGTGGATTCCTGAAGAGGTAGAGCTGGTGGTAGTCTTCCGCATCATACCATGGTCCCGCCTGGAGAATCTCCGTGACGATCTTCTTTCCCTTGGGCGTGAAGTGCTTGGCTTGGACCTCCTCCGTGACGCGCTTTGCGAGGCTACCTTGCTCGGGACTGTTGGTAAAGATGGCAGACCGGTATTCTGTACGCATCAAGTTTAGAAGATATCTTATCGCATTGTCCGTGTGGCACTACGTACGGGTACCAGTATCTGCTCCTTGTCTGTTCACCGTAGTTGGATCATGCGTGCGATAAAAGAACTCTGGGATACATTGGCGTTTAAGAACGAAGCATGCACACCGTTACACTCACCAACGAGCTCGTCATAAGTAACCACGGAGGGGTCAAACTCGATCCTCAGTGCCTCTGCGTGATCCGTCGTGCCCGCACACACATCCCTGTAGCTTGGGTTGACCGACGCAGTCTTGCCCCCAGTGTATCCAACCGCGGTCTTCAAGATCCCCTTGTTCTGAGAGGGAGGATAGTGCTTCAAAAAAATGTGTTCCACGCCCCAGAAACACCCCGCTGCAAAGGTGGCAATCTCGGGTTGCTGTGAGGCTATCCCATGGACAGGCTACTATGAGTTCTTTTCCATCATAGTGTCATGATCAGTACCTGAAGTCATTGCGGAACGATAGTAAGATGGGTCGACACCAGATGTAGAGAACGTTCTCGTGGCGAGCGAGACAAGTGCAGTACGAACTTGGTCCAGGCGACCGAACATGTACAACAACCAGTCGCAGTGGGCGTCGTCAAATAGCGTCTCGACTGCGGACACACATGATGTCACGCATCTTACATGATCATCATGGGCGTTTACTCATCCACAATAAACCCCTCCTGGACAACCAACCGTCGTCCCGTACGTCGCCCCTGAAACACCGGCAATCGTCAGAATGGCGGTAACGATCCCGCCAAGACCCTCTCCCGCAATGAACCCTGTCGCGATCGCAAAGCAATACATCTGGTAATTGTGGACGAAACTGGTCCCTCATCAGGTGACACTCTCCAGCGGGTCATTCCGGGAGCATACTCACACTCTTCTCCAAAAGAACGCCACGGTGGACCCGAAGCACATTGCCAAGGGGTACGTGCTAACATCTGAATTTTGTGGGAATCAGTGCGCCGGATTTTCGAAGAGGTGCTCGTCGAAGGCCTACTCATGATGAACGCGATTCCCATCGCGTTGAAGTTTCTGCACGAATGTCAGTGAGCGTTGCGAACCGGTGGGCTAGCCGCGACACGCACGGAACGAATGCATGGTATTCTGGGGGCACGAGTTGGTATTTCACCACGACCGACAGGATAGAGACCACGCCGAGTCCAATGGCTGTGTAACCCGATGCCGGTGGTATAGGCAACGTCGAGGAAGACGCTGCAACTGCGATGGCCTATTCATCATCGTCAGCAGCATAATGAAACGGAACAACTTGTCATGCAACATACGCGCCATGCCTGAACATCAGGAATCGGGAAACTGCATGTTTCGTAGGAGAGGCTATTGATACAGGGATATGCTGATGAAAACACAACATAGACGCCAGCCGATATGAATATGGACACGATTGCCCCACACAACTGTGCGTAAAAGACGGCCTTGGGTGAAGATCGGAGAAGGTGTGCGGCCTTCAAGTCCACCATCATGTCCGCGGCTATGAAACAAGATCAGAATACGAAGGCGTATCGAATTAAAGTCGGATGCATACCTTGCTCTGAAGCACCTGTCACAAAATTTTTAGTTACTTGCCATTCAAGTAACGTTCGGAGGAACATACCGAGTGCAAGCATGCCCGAGAGTGAGTTAAGCAATTGGTTCTGTTTCAAAGAATAATTTCTCCCTTTCCCAACGCCGCCAAATACCAACTGAGATGCATTCCCTGGTTTCAATATTAGGGTCGCATTCACGACTCAGTGAAAATCGAGCTAACCAATTGCAGTTACCGGTGCGATATCCGTCCGCCCACAACTCTCTATCCCGATAAAACTAAAGAGAAACGCAAAGAGAATAGCTAGCGGTCCAGTAAGTGAGCTGAAGCCGAAATTAGAATATCACAGACCTTACCGAGAAGTGTGATACCGACGTTTTGACCAAACTGAACACCCATGACGACACAACTAATGACAATACTCGCAAGGAGCACAGAACCCCACATCCACAGAGGTACACGTTCGTCATCAGGCACAGGGTCAAAAATTTCGTCCTTGGTTTTGTCACCAGAGGGTCGCCTCTGGAGCTTCTCAACGACACTCGAAACTATTCCCCGAAGAGCTGTGTAGATTGACCTCGCGTTGCAAGCAACCTCTGCGAAGCTCGTGCAGAGTAGCATCACGGTACCTGGCCACACCTAGTTCTCACTGAGCGGATGAATGGATACAAGGAACTGATAGTGGCTTACAAGCCAGTATCTGGGAGAAGGATTATTGACCGGATCGGAGAGGGTCCTACTAAAGTGTAAGGACCTGATACCTTGACACCGATTGAGGAAACGGCATACATGGAAAAGTAATTGATGTAACCGGGTACGTTGCCGTCTGGGATACCTGATGCCTACGTCGCTCTGAGAACGTTGTCTTGGCGATGTGATACATATAACACATACCATGCCTTTACTGACGATAATGGGCCCTATGATGGCCCACGCGAGGAAACTCTAACGATAATGAGACCCAAACATGGTCATTTACTGTGTGAGAAACGCACTCCACCCAAGAAACTGTAGGGTGCGTTGATGCCCATCAACATCCCGACGCCGATGAAGGCGGGCGTCCATTCCCATATCCATCCCTACTCAAGCCTGGATCAGCGTAAACAGGAAGGTAGAGCTTATTCAACTGACCCAATTCTCTGCCGCGATCGCTGATGTCCAGCCAATGCGGTAAAGCGTATAGAAGATATGCCAGTCCCAAAGCAACGCCGGCGCATACTCACTCACCACTCGGAGGGTGATGGCGAAACAGAACGAAAGAATTAGTGCCTTTGTCTTCTTTCTTGCTCCCACCATCGCACTTTTGCCTACATGCAACGACTGGATCATGTACGCGGCCGCGACGCCCGTCGGGAAAACAAGTTTCAGCTTGAGGATATAGAATTTACGGAGTGGGATGGAAAACGCCAGTCCAAAGAAGGCGCAACAAATCGTGAACGTGAACAGACGACCAATATCTTGCCTTGGAGAGACTTGAAGTAATCCAAGTTGATAAGCGGCCGGAAAACCAGAGGTAAACAATAACCCCAAAGATCCGGCCGAGGTTGCAGCTGCCTGCGTGACATTATTCTCCTTGGGTCCAAAGTAGCCGCCTCCCAGGTGACGCGGAAGATATGTGGAGAGCGGCTTCAAAATCGCAAAACCAAATATTGCACCAAAAAGGGATGCTCCGAAAGTCCAACCAGTCTGCGATGCGTTAGGTTAATAGTGATGTCTTGTCTATAATAATGGCATGCCTTTAAGCCGAGGTAAACATTGCTAGCTGCAATGACAGCACCAAGTGCACAACCAACGAATGCTGCACGGAAAGTGAACTGGTTTTCTTCCACCGGTGCGTCAGGATCAATGGGGAAAGGATCGTCTGTGTTAATCGCCTGAGGAGCGAGAATGCCGTTGTCTTGCTGTTCTATGGGGTCAGCGGCAACTTGCATGCTTGTCTGGCCGTTTTTTCTCCCGCAGGGAGAACTATTTTCCTTGAGGTCAGAAGGCAGGTCATAGGCCCAACGGGGGCCACTGTCGTATATCTCCTTGTCCATCACAGGAGACACAGCGGAGAGATAGCGTGAAACACAAGCCGTAGTTCTTATCGCGCCCTGCCGAGTATTCTTAGCCGTCGCGTCAGGTGGGCCGTCTTCCGGAGACAAAGCGCGAGTGGATGCAAAATTAAGGATCCAGTGCGGAGCATTCAATCCCCGTCGGTACCGTGCCGTGATTGGAATACGACTTCGGCGTAAATGTTCGCGTCGTTTTGAGTCACCGGAAGAGTATCTTTGGGGTCATACGCTCAAGAGGTGCCCGTGGCAAAGCTTTCGTTGATCTGTTGAGGCGACGCGGAAACCCAAATTGACCCGTACAGGTGGGTTTGAGAAGAATCGACTTATCAGATAGTGGGGTATGCAATTTGCTAGGTTTGCTGTCGGTCTGCATCACATCTATCGCCAACAATCTCAGCGGATCGGAGGGACACAACGGACGACGGATAGAAAGCATACGCACCGCAAGGCATTGCCAAGGACGCTGTGTAAGCTGAGACCCCCTCCCAACATGAGTTGCTAAGAAGATCGCGAATGTCAGTGCCCCTCAGTAACCATCAAGTTCAAGTTATGGGAGTGAGAGATCGTGTGCCAGCGCATTTCAAGCCAAGCGACGCCTCAGCCTTGAAGTGCACGAGTAAACTCGCGAGGGGCATGACCGAAAACAGCATAAAGTTCGTCGAACACCAACTAAAGTCCGCAAGTCGCACTACTGTACAGTCTATTGGCTTCAGCTGATCCTTGAACATATATCGGACACCACGACCAAGGGTCCCCAGCAGCTTGGCTTTCACTTCCGGTGCCACTCCTATCGAGATTTCAACCGACTCACCCAGAAGCCACACACCATCCACTCATGTGAAACTAGGTCCCTTCAGCACATCCAAAATGTGCGCTGCACCAATCAACTCCGACGTGAAAATAAACACTCTTGTACTATCCAAAACCCGGTTGACTTACGCTGTAAGCGAATTGACAGTAAAAGTGTCGTTATGAACAGGAAAGAGGAATGCTTTCCTAGCATTCGCTGCTTTGAGTATGACACTGCTTGCCAGCGTCACCCAATTGTAGACGTAATCTGGGTCTCGGCACTGTACGAGTCCATTTCGGACGGCAGCCGCCATCCCACCCATATCCATGGGTACAGCGGCGACAATCTAACAAATTTGACACCATTAGTCGACCCATCTCAAGGAGCGGGTGAAGGAATACACGAACATCCAATATCAAATTGCTTGCCGCATTCTCAGTGATGAAGGGAGCCTTTACATGACGATACTGGGGACAGGTGAGGGTGTACCCTGGGCGTGAAGCGAACATAGTAACTCACGCTGGCTGTATTTTCTGATTGTCTGTCCTGTGATTGCCCCTGGTATAGTTCAGTGCGGCGACGAGGTAAGCTGTCATGCAATCCTGTTTTGGGAGAGATGAGCCGTTAGGCTGTTTCTTGTTCTCGGAGAGTGCAGAACGAAGGCCCTCGATGTCGCGATCATCAATGCGCCACGTAACATGTTCAAAGGGTTCTGATGCCGGTGTAAATGCGCCGATGTCGCAAACCTCGTGTAAATTGGGAACATGAGGCCAAAACTCGGTCATGACAAAGTCCGATGGTGTAGGAAAG
>JBBPNQ010000854.1:0-11326 GCA_038090975.1 Boletellus pseudochrysenteroides
TCCTGTAGAGTATATAAAGGGGACCAGCTGCACCTTACAGCTGCAGTCTTGTCCTCTTGGAGAGCCCACCAGAGCAATCCACAACTCCTTGACTCATTCCTATTGTCTTGGTCAGCTAGAGCTAGTCCAGTTAGCTTTGGTTGTTTCACTAGGACAAGACTGTACTAATCATCGCTGAGTCTAGCTAACTCCCTGACACTTGGACACATCTCGCCGCTGTCACCCCTTGGACATTGCATTAGTAGGGTCTTTCTTGCTCTTGTTCTAGTCTTCACTGAAGAGTCACTCTCTTCATCAAGTGTCTTTTATTAAGCAAGAACCCTCGCCAATTGTTGTCCCTCTTCATTGGGAAGAAGAGGACATCAAGAAGGAAGAAGAAGGATCAGAGCTCCCTTCCCTTCCTACCCTCACTCCTAGCCCCTCTCTACCATCATACCGTAGCCCGTTGTTCGACCCAAATGACCAAGTAGTCCCAGAGAGACGTAGTAGTAGCTGGCACACCCCCTCGCCACCGCCACCTTACCACCCTCGACCTCATGGTCTGAATTCCCCTTACTGGGCTTGGACCCCTGAACTCTCACCGACCCCGCTCCTTGATCCTGAGAACTGGGATCGTATCTGCTTAGTCACCCCCTTCCCCTCCGACTCCTATCCTAGACCCGACATGCTTGCTGACGGTCCAGTGTGCGATCTCCATCGCCTATTCATTCCCTCAGAGGTCAACCGAATTATTGCAGAAGGAATTCTGCTTGGTCAGCATCAGCAGGAGGAATGACAACATGCTCAGTGCATTAGAGAGGCAAGAGACAGAGTCCAGGACCACCTACATGATCTACAGGCTGATCCCGCTCTTGGACATATTGTTAATCCTGACATTCTCTCTCCTCTCCCTTGCTGGACAAGACAGCATCGGATTAGGCCTCCTTTGCTCTTGCATCCTTATCACACATCTCTCTGCCCCCTCAGATCTCTTCAGAGACCTGACCGTTACATTAGCCGTCATCGTTGATAGAAGCATTGTACAAGAAAATCCTTTTCCATCTCCACCTGAATCTATTTGTGTAATCCCTCCTAGGCCTCCTACTCCTTTCCCTTTTCATGAATCGGAGAATACTCTCCTTAATGAAGAAGTTTGAAGCATTCCTCATCCTCGCAACTTTAGGCCTCACTCTTCTCTTTCCTGTGCTCCTCCCAGAACCTTTCTCATTCCTCGTGTCACAGCTCCTATCCCTTCCTCAGAAGATGACTCTGCCGCGAATTAAATCCCTTACTTCCATTTATGTTCTTAAACAAAATCTTTAGCTCCCTGCTTAAGTTCTTCACTCAAGTCATTGCATTCATTCTAGTCACTGTCATTTACCTTGTCTATCGCCAAGTCCCTTTTGGTGAACCGCTTGTCCTTCAAGTTCACTCCTCGCACAACAACTTTTCTCTTGTCATTGGTTGCACCCTTGTTGCTTACACACCTGTTCCTATTCCCATTCCTCATCAGGAAGGTCCTGCCGTTGAAACTCCTATTGCACCTGAGACATCGGAACTTTCCAATCATTTACCCTTCATTGATTCCACACTCTCGGAGATAGCCGCAGATTGGGCTAATCCCATTGATGAATCCGGTTGGGACAACGATTCATGGTCTGCCCATAATCCTGAGTGGAACCCCTTTGTTCCCGAAGAACCCCCTTACAACCTGGAAGCAAACACCTGGCCCATGGAGTTACCATTTGACAACATCACCTTTCATCGACTCATCAATCACTCAGAGTTTGCTGACTACGCGTTTGAACTCATCCCCGAGGACATCCTTTCAGAAATTGCCACTCATACCTTTGGATACTGGTACACTCTCTACCACATTGATCAGTCTCACCGACTCTACACTCTCAAGCTTGTTACCACGCGCATCTCTTATCTTCAGCAGCTTGCTGCAGAAGAACATCGCCAAGAGAATGTGCAGATTTATCATTGCCACCCTCACGGAGTTTCTCTTGATCCTTACGTGATCACTGAGAAAGTTTTTGAAAGAGACCGCCATTGTAGAGAAAGAGATACCGCTTCTTTTCCAGAAATACCTGGTTGGTTCTTTTCTGAATTTGCTCCTATTCTTTCTGAAGAAGAAATCAATCTTCTCTAGTTCTTTTTCATCATGACAGACCCATCTCCCTCTTCCTTTTCTTCCACTTCCTTTCTCCATGATCTTCTCGAAGAAAAAGATCCTACCACTTGATGGTCTATGATAGCTACACAGTTTGGCTTTATGTCTGGAAGCATAAACACTCTCACCCGTGACCTTGCTAAAGCAAACGAAGATCTTGAGCAAGTGAATGCTCAACTCATGGCCGCCTCATTACCAGGCACACCCACTGTCTCCACCAAAATCTCGAAGAAAATAGAAGTCTTCATAGATCCTGGTAATTTCAATGGTGAAATCAAGAAGTTTGATAAATGGTGGGAAAAGATTACTGTCTGGCTTTCAATCAATCAAGACTCTATCCTTCTCAAATCTTACGATGCCATTGTCGCCATACTCTCTTGCATGACTGGTACTCATGCCGGAACCTTTGCATCCACCCGCTTGCAGCTAGGATGAGAATACCAATGGAATACCTTAGAGAAAGATCTCAAGGAACACTTCTGTCCTGTTGCCAAACCTGATTGGGCATATTGTAAGCTTCAGAGGCTTAAACAAACCAACAAAGTCTGCGTCTTTGACTTCGTTGAAGAATTCAAGAAGCTTGTGAAAGAAGCCACTATCAAAGATTCTCACGCTGTTTATATCCTGGAAAGCAACATTCTCCCCAAAATCCAGAATGAAATCATTCGTAAAGGAGAATGCACTCATAGCTTCCATGATTACATTGAATCCGTCCTTGATGTTGGACAGATCTTCAAAACACAGCGTTTCTTGAACAAATCTTCCACTTTCGTCCCTTTCCAATCATCGTCTGACCGATATCACTGAGATCCTAATGCCATGGACGTTGATGCCATCGCAAAGAAACCCTCTTCCTCTTCTCGTAAACGTCCACCAGCTGGATGTTATAATTGTGGTTCCTCTGGTCACATTGCCAAGAACTGCACTAAGCCATCAACACGATGCCATGAATGTCACTGGTCTCATGGTGATCACAAATCTTCTTGTTCCTGTTTTTGTTGCAAGATCTGATCTCTTGATGAACTTAGCTTGGATTCTACCGATGATGGTGGTGCCTGATACATTCAAGGAATGGTCTATAATATGAAAGAAGCTGAACAGGCTCGCCAAAAACATGGATCCTCGTCTTCTTCTCTTGTTCCTTCCAATAAGGGAAAGGCCAAAGTGACTTGAATCATCTGGGTATTCAAGTTGCCAATGCTTCATCTAGTTCCCTTGATAGTGACTCCTCTTCGAATCTAAATTATAGCTGAACAGGGTCTTCTGTTGAACAGAAGCTCGGCCGGGGCTACATACTGGTGCTTGATTCTGTTCACACACCTTCCTCTATTGCTTCCATAGGAATCCCAGAACATGCACAGATAAGATCTGTTCATACTCGCGAAATAGTTCTCTCTATTGCCATTGCTCCTATGTGCCACCGTGACTGCTTTATCAAAGCTTCCATGCTTCTTGATAGTGGAGCCAATACGATATTTATTGACCACATCTTTGCAAACAAGAACAAACATCCTCTTATAGCCTTAGCTAAACCAGTTCCAGTTTACAATGCTAATGGTACTACCAACTCCACTGGTTCCATCATGCATCAAGCTGAAGTTATTCTTGATTTCCAAGGATACTGAGAATGTACAATCGCAGAAGTCACTGATCTTGGAAAGAATCAGATGATACTCAGTTATACATGGCTCAAGAACCATAATCCAGAAATAGACTGGTCTACTCGACAGGTCCACATGACTAGATGTTCCTGGTTATGTAATTCTCTTCGTGGCAAACCCACTTTCGCTTGTCAAATTGAATCTGATGAACGAGATGCTTTACATCATTATCATCGAATCAAGACAGCCACAACATGTAAGCGACCGCTTAATCCCGTACGGGACTAGGGCCACCGACCGTAGAACTAGTGAGGAGAGTGGGACAAGGGATCAAGGGGGAATTCCCACAAGAACTTGACTAGAGTTCTTGGGGCGATGGATTCATAGCCTTTATACTAATACATTGTTTGTACATATTGACTACGTGGTCCGTGCGTGTGTAGGCTAGAACGTTCTAGACTATAGCGGAGATTAATGAGGCTGTCCGTGGCTATGCGTAATGGAAGAGGAGGAACGGAGATTAAATGAACGAGGCGTGATGTCATAGTGACACCATAGGCCTAGACCAGATCACATGACCAGTCATGTGATAGTCGTCGAAAAGTGTCTAAGTCCAAAAGATAAGATAGGTGCTGAGATAAGATGTCCGCGAAGGTTACGATAGGGGCTCTTAGGAGTGCGTTCGTAACACAACACCTCCATCTAAACCTGATCCTAAACCCGAGGATCTCATTCCTAGAGAGTACCATAAATACTTGAAGGTCTTCTCTAAGAAAGAATCAGAACGTATGCCCATTAAGAAACCATGAGATCACGCAACTGATCTTAAAGATACCTTCGTTTCAAAGAAAGGCCGATTAATACCTTTGTCCACTGATGAACAGAAAGAAGTTTCTGACTTCGTCGATGACCAATTAAAGAAAGGATATATTTGTCCTTCCAAATCTGAACAAACATCTCCCATATTCTTTGTTCCAAAGAAAGATGGTTGTAAACAAATGGTACAAGATTATTGTTATCTCAACGAGCACACAGTCAAAAACAACTATCCATTACCATTGATCTCACAGCTTGTAGACAAGCTCAAAGGTTCAAAATGGTTTACCAAGATAGATCTTCGCTGGGGATATAACAATATCCACATCAAAGAAGGTGATGAATGAAAAGCCGCCTTCGTCTGCCACCAAGGTTCCTTCGAACCCACGGTCATGTTCTTTGGCCTTTGCAATTCCCCTGCCACATTTCAAACCATGATGAACAAGATCTTTGCCAATATGGATGACGTTGTTGTTGTCTACATTGATGATATCATGATTTTTATGAAATCTCCCGATCTCAAAGATCATGATAGAATAGTCAAAGAAGTCCTTTGTTGTCTTGAAGAACATGATCTATTTGCAAAACCAGAAAAGTGCACCTTTCGTGTTCAAGAAGTAGAATTCCTTGGCATGATTGTATCTCGTGATGGGATCAAGATGGATAATTCAAAGGTTGAAGCCATCCAAAATTGGCCTGCTCCCACAAATGTCAAAGGTATCAGATCTTTTCTTGGTCTTGCAAACTTCTACCGAAGATTCATCAAGGACTACACTCAGATAGCTCGTCCCTTGACTGATCTAACCCGAAAGGATATTTCTTTCACATGGTCTGAAAGACAACAGAACGCCTTCTCTGATCTAAAGAATCGTTTCACCACTGCCCCTATCCTTGCTTACCCTGACATTGATCGTTGCTTCCGCCTCAAAATGGATGCTTCTGACTTTGCCACTGGTGCAGTGTTATCTATAGAACAAGATGACAAATGGCATCCTGTTGCCTTTTCATCTCATTCTATGACTCTGGAAGAATGCAATTACCCAGTTGCTGACAAAGAATTGCTCTCTGTCATCCCAAGTCTAGAACAATGGCATCATTACCTAGAAGGCACTCACCATGAATTTGAAGTTTGGAATGATCATGCAAACCTTCAATGGTTCATGAAATGACAAGATCTAAATCGTCATCAAGCCCAATGGGCACAATACTTGACTTGTTTCAATTTCAAATAGATTCATAAACCTGGTACTTCTATGTGTTACAGTCGCGAACAAACAGGTCTAAACAGTGGATAACAGTGCTAGACACTACCCGGAATTTCCCTGGATTTATCCTGATTTATCCGACACTCGTACTGGTACTACAAGGCTCTAAAGCCATACTTGATCCTCACTCGCTCTCGCGTCACGTGACATATCACCCGACACTCGCCTAGACTCCCCCACATGACTAGACCTAGACCATGACATCATAGTGATGTCATACCTCATGAATACCTCATGTCATGGCTATGCCACAGCCATAGCCTCATGCCTTTCATCTCTGCTGCCTGGTACAGCCTTATGCATTGCCTTCGCCTCATGCATCATCACATGCTTCACCTCATGGCTCATCATGCCCTATGCCTTTGCCTCATGTGCACTGGTATGCACTGCTTTATAGTCATATATGCTTACTGTACATGCAATCCCATCGGTCTCTTACTATATGTAGTATAGTCTCTCTCACACACTGCTTGATCTGTGTGCATATCCCCAGAGTATATAAGGGCTCATGTATTTGCCCATCCCTCTCTAGTTTTATCCACTTTGGAGAGTCCCCACTGTCTACACCCTAGGCCCTAGTGGCTTTACCCTTCCAATCTCATATAACTCATTACTATTGTCTCTTGTGGGTTGTGCTAGTCTGGTTAGCATAAGCTCGTAACCAAGGACAAGATCCTAGTGCAACTAGCATTGCTTGGCAGGCTTTGGTTGTTTCACTATGGGTAAAGCCGATGCCCTCTCTCGTCATGAAGATCACGCAATTGGCATGGAAACTGATAACAAACAAGTTCTCGTTATTCCTCCCTCGAAGATTGCCACTCTCGATAAAGTTCTTCTCTCTACTGACTCCGACATCTTACATGATAAGATTCGTCTTGCTACATCCAAACTCATGGAATTAGATGTTTCTCATCTCAAAGAACTTCATGGCATCATATCTGCTGATGATCTTTTACTCCATGACCCTACTGGAAAGATCTATATTCCCAATGATCAAGATCTCAGAATGGAACTCTTACGTCTCCATCATGACACTCCTGTTGCTGGTCATCCCGGTTTTGATAAAACCTTAGATCTTCTCCAACGATCCTACATGTGGCCCGGCATGTCCACATTTACCAAAGATTATGTTTCACATTGTGATCATTGTCAATGCTTCAAAGGATCTAATCAAGCTCCTTCTGGAAAGCTTCTCCCACTTCCAATTCCTGAAGCCCCATGGACTGAAATCTCCGTGGACTTCACTACAGATCTCCCACTTTCCAATGACTTTGATTCTATTCTTGTTATTGTTGATCACTTCTCCAAAGAAGTCAAGTTCATCCCTTGCAACAAAACAGCTACTGCAATGGATAACGCTCATCTATTCTTGTCCAATGTTTGGAAAATACATGGGTTACCTCAGAGTATTGTCTCTGATTGAGGCCCTCAATTCACTTTGCAAGTAATGCAAGAGTTGTGCAAACAACTTGGTATTCGTTCAAAGATGTCAACCACGTTTCATCCACAAACAGATGGACAAACCGAACGCATGAATCAAGATCTTCAACAATATCTTCGACTCTTCACATCCGAACAACAGTCTAAATGGGTAGATTGGTTACCTATTGTGCAATTCTCCTATAACACTAAGAAACAAGCTTCAACTAGAAAATCTCCTTTTGAGATTACACAGTCCTATACTCCTTGCATGGGTTTTGAACCTTGTAGTTCTAAAGCTCCCTCTGCTGATCAATTCGCGCTTGATATGCAGAAAACCCTTGCTCAAACTAAAGAATCTCTTGCTAAAGCTCAGGCTCATATGAAAGCACAAGCAGATAAACATCGCTCTGCTTCTCCAGATTATTCCGTTGGAAATAAAGTTTGGCTTTCTACAAATAACCTTCACTCAACTTGAGCCTCTTGCAAGTTATCAGAAAGATAGCTTGGACTGTATGAAATCATTCAGCTTGTTGGGGAAAATGCAGTTAAACTCCACCTCCCACGCTCTATGTGCATTCATCCTGTTGTTAATGTCTCAAGGATTCGTCCTTACAAGGAACTTCTTGATGGACAACCTACTTTCCGTCCCAGACCTGTGAATGTCACTGAAGATCATGATGTTGAATATGAAGTTGACTACATAGTTGAATCTTGTTTCAAATGACGTCACCTTGAATACCTCATGCACTGGAAAGGCTATACTGATGAAGACTGTACATGGGAACCTCTTAGTAATCTTACTGGTTCTTCCCTTGCCATTAAAGACTTTCACCACCTTCATGCTTCCGTACCTCGTTGCATTTGTCTTGCACAAGCAGATTTCCTCGTCTCTTTCACTGACTTTGGTCAACCGATCATAGAGATACCTCCTCACAAATGACCCTTTAATTGCCTGGAAGTCAATCTCTAGAAGGGGGGTAATGTTATGATCACTACCAAAGAGCCCCTATTTGAGCCCCTATTTTTTCTACACTTTCTACGCCAAGTCTACACTCTCTAGACATGTCACTTGACTTGTCACTCCACACTCTTTTTCGTGTCATGTGACTCATCACATGACGCATCACGTGACCTATGTCCAGACCCTCGTCACATGACTCAGTCTAGACCATGACATCATTACGATGTCATACCTCATGGTATGTGTAAGCGACCGCTTAATCCAATACTGGACTAGGGCCACCGACAATCGAACTGGTGAGGAAAGTGAGAGAAGGGATCAAGGGGGAATTCCCACAAGAACTTGACTAGAGTTCTTGGGGCGATGGGATTCAAGTATTTATACTAATACATGTGTTTGTACATATTGTGCTACTGGTCCGTGCGCGTGTAGGCTAGAATGTTCTAGACTACAGCGGAGATTAATGTGGCAGTACGTGGCTATGCGTAATGGAATGGAAGGAACGGAGATTAAAAGAGTGAGGCGTGATGTCATGATGACATCATAGGCCTAGACCAAGTCACATGACCGGTCACGTGATAGTCATCGAGAAAAGTGTCTAAGTCCAAAAGATAAGATAGATGTTGAGATAAGATGTCCGTGAAGGTTACGATAGGGGCTTGTAGGAGTGCGTGCGTAACACCACCCCCTGTCTAAGACTCGACTTCCAGGCGAGAGAAGACATCGCGTTCCGCGGGCATCGGTTCGTAGTGGTTAAATAGAGAAAAGAAGGCTTTGGTCATCATTCGCAAACGCCGAGGGGCCGAGTGTTACGAACGCACTCCCAGCCCCTATCGTAACCTTCGCGGACATCTTATCAATGACATATCTTATCTTTTGGACTTAGAACATTTCTTCGACAACCATCACATGACTGGTCACGTGACCCGGTCTAGGCCTATGAGGTCACTATGACATCACGCCTCATTCCTTTAATCACCGCTCCTTCTCTTCCATTACGCATAGCCACGGACAGCCTCATTAATCTCCGCTGCAGTCTAGAATGTTCTAGCCCGTGCGCACACGGACCATGTAGTCAATAGTCACAAACGTTGTATTAGTATAAATACGTGAATCCCATCGCCCCAAGAACTCTAGTCAAGTTCTTGTGGGAATTCCCCTTGATCCCTTCACTCCCTTTCCTCACAAGTTTCTATGGTCGGTGGCCCTAGTCCCGTACGGGATTAAGCGGTCGCTTACACCGAGGGGTGAGAGGCGTAAAAGTTCGTTATTGCCTCTTTTGCGTGGGATAAGTTAGACTCTGGTTCCCACGTACGGTCGGAGTCGTCGTACCCCTTCCAATGAACCAGAAACTCCACCCGATTTTGTTTCAGGCGCGAGTCAACTAAATAATCTACTTCAAACTTGCTATCACCTTCGTCCGTAACGACGAGAGGCCCAGGGGCGACTAGGGGTTGTCCTGGCAAAGTCTCCCGATAGGGTTTGATACGTGAAATATTAATTATGGGATGTATCTTCATAGAAGACGGCAACCGGAGTTTGACCGCGTTGCTCCCGACTAAGTCCGTGATGACGTAGGGGCCCAGCCACCTTTCTGTAAGCTTCTTTGAAGCCCGTGGTAATCTTAGATTGGATGTCGATAGCCAGACCTGCTGGCCAATAGAGTAATCATGTGAAGCTGAGTGTCGTTTGTCGGCTTGTTGTTTCATTGCGTCCTGCGCCTTTTTCATTGAAGTTTTGGCCTGATCAAAGGCCGCGGAGAAGTCAGAGGTGAAGGCGTTAGCAGCCGGTGCTCTGCCTTTTGTGGGTTCAATGCCCATTCGGGGGGTGTACGAATGGGTCAAGGAGAAAGGGGTGGCGTTGGTAGATCCGGCTACCCGATTGTTTATTGCAAACTGGGCCAGGGCGAGCCACTGTGGCCAGTCTTCTTGTCTTTCGGTGCAGAAGAGGCGGAGATATGTCGAGATCTCCTGATTCATATGCTCAGTTTGTCCATCGGTCTGGGGATGGTACGCCGTGGACATTTTTAGGTCTATTTTTAGGACCCCTGCAAGTTCTTTCATGACGTTAGCGGCGAACTGCGGGCCGCGGTCCGAGACAATGGATTTGGGAAGCCCGTGATGCTTCCAAACGTGATCTTGATATAGTTGGGCCGTTCCCAGGGCTGTCACGGTTCTTGTAGTGGGGATAATTTCGACCGATTTAGAAAACCGATCTACCACCACTAAGATGGAATCTTTGCCGTCAACGGTGGGAAAGTCCGTGATGAAGTCTGCCGAGATATCTTCCCAGGGACCTTGAGGTATGGGAAGGGGCTGTAACAAGCCTTGTGGTGCCTTGTTCGAGGGCTTCATCCTAGCACAATGGTCACACCACGCCATGTATTCCTCAATTTGTTTGGTCATTCCTGGCCACGTATAGTATCGTCGTACGTGTTCCAGGGTCTTTTCGTTTCCGGCATGTCCTACTACCGGGGAGTCGTGGTACTGGGTGATTATGTCCTGACGCAAGGTGTCGACGTCAGGGACCACGATTTTTTCATCTCTTCGTTCTAGGCCATCTGTGCCGATCGTTGTCCCGTGGGAGGGTTTTTCCTTTTGGGCCTCCTTGACACGTTCTAGGATCTTTTCCTTGCCACCATGGACGCGTGTCAATTCAACCCCTTGGATCCTTTCGGCTGGAAGGATCTGAACCTGTGCGTTATCTTGCTCAATGCCGATAGCATGGTCTTCTCGGCAAGAGAGTGCGTCTGCCTTTCCCATGGACATTCCAGGCTTCTTTACTAAGAGGTAATCAAATCGGGACAGGTACTGAGCCCATCGGGCCTGTCTCCGATTCAAATCTTGCTTTACCATAAAGTATTGGAGATTTGCGTGATCCGTCCAGATCTCGAATTGGAATTTAGCCCCTTCGAGGTAGTGGCGCCATTGCTCGAGTGCAAGGATAATCGCCAACATTTCCTTATCTGCGATGGGGTAATTCCGTTGTTCTGGTGTCATGGCGTGAGAAGAGAAAGCCACCGGATGCCACTTTCCTTCCTTTTTGATTGATAGAACGCCGCCCATAGCGAAGTCCGAGGTGTCCGTCTCTAGCCGGAATCGTTGGT
>JBBPNQ010000855.1:0-11315 GCA_038090975.1 Boletellus pseudochrysenteroides
AACTTTTCGTTCACGGCCCAAGTTTGGGGTGATACGTGATAAATGATGCGTAAGAAATGCATGATGCAAAGCGACCAGATGCTATAAATGCGCCAAATATGGGAGAGAACGTCAAGGCGAAGACGACGACGGCGACTCGGGCTGCGACTGCGAAGGGGACTGGCCCCAAGGTGCAACCGCATCATTGAGCATGATGCCTCGTATCCGGTTATAAACCGCTTCCGGGAAGTGTCTAACGCAAAAGTCATCAAGACAATGGTCTGCGGTAGATCAGACAACGTACCGTTGTTTCAACCGTTCGAGGAGGGCGATGGCGCGGTCACGGTCACCGTTTCCAAGTTCGGCGCGGAACATGGCTTCCCACGTCGAGGGCTAAGGAAGAGACGCGATAAGTAGTGTAAAGGCAGACGCTTGTCCGTTGACGAGCTCACCTCTCTGTACGAGACCGAATCTGGCGATAGTGGAGGCGTGGAAGAGGAGGAATCGTGTGGGACGTGGTTGCCAGGAGCGGCGACACCACTAGCAGGATCTGCCAAGCTCTCAAAGATGGCCCGCGCCCGCTCGATAGCACCGTCGGCAGCATGTCCCTTGATCAACAAGTTTGCAATGTACGCTGTCATATGTACACCCGTTGCCTGCAACCGAGCGAGATACTGCTCTGCGAGATCCATCCGCTTGCGCGTCACGAGTACGTTGATCAGGGACTCGTAGGAGACAGCATCGGGAAGGGGGGTAGGACTACGCTGGGAAGATGGATGAGAAGAGATGGATTCAAAAACACTGATGGCCTTGTCAGTGTCTTTTAGGACACAGCCGTAAGCGTTGATCAGTGCCGCCCAATGGCTACCTTGAAGACGGACGCGCGGGTTCGACTCGACACGCTTAAAAGTCGCCTCCACGGCAGTCACATCAACAGGTTCAATGGTTCCATATGCATCAATGAGGAGCTACGACACATTTCAGACTGGATAAAGGGAGTAAGAACGAACAGCTTACCTTGTACGTGTGCGCCGAAGGCTGAACATTCGCCTCGGTCATCTTGTCCAAGTAGAACAGCACCTTTGCCCTGTCCGGTTTCGTATGTGTATACAGTTGCATCATCGTGTTGTAGGGCGGAATTCGAGGCTTAAAGTTGGGCTGACTCGTCATTTCCGCAAACAGCTGCTCGGCGGCCACGGCATCGCCAACTCTCGCGCATGCAGCAATGACAGCACCATAAGTGATCGACGAGGGGCGCAGCGACCGGTTGGCCTTCATCTGCTGGAAGAGCTCAAGTGCAAAGTCCGCCTTGCGCGCTTTGGCGAGCTTGGAGATGATCGTGTTGTAGAGGTACACATTCGGCTTCGTTCCAAGCATCTGACATTCCGCAAAGAGAGCCATGGCGTTGGAGGTGTCGTCCGTGGTATCCTTGACGCACTCAATCAGGGACCCATACGCGTCAGGTGAGGGGACACCACCCGCAGCGGTTATCCGGTTCCGGTGGGCGAATGCAGCCTCCATGTCACCCCCGTGTGCATAGGCAATGATCATGTTGTCTTCAATCTGGAACCACGCTTGCGATTGCCAGGTGGGGCTTTGGGCTACAAAGGGCGAGAAAAGAACCTGCTGAGCGATTGAATACACCGACCGCGCTGCGGCGATGTTGCCTGTGCGTCCGAGTCCGTTGATCAACCTGCCCAGAGTGGCTGGATGGGGATAACGAGGTGATTCCCCGGAAATGGCTGCTTGAAGAGTGTTGTAACTATCGTTGACAGTGACCGATGGATGTGAAGGGAACCACTGGTCGATTTGTCGACTGAGTTCCGCATCGATGACAATTTGTGTTGGAGGTGGAGGAAATTCGGCGGATGGCAACGGTGGCGCGGGCGTACGAGGGACACTGTCATTCGTCCGCTCGGCAAGAGGCATCCTGAGGCGGTTGAACGACCACGCAAGGCCATCCAAAAACCGAGAAACGTCGCGATCGCTATAACTGGAGTAGAGAGCCTCCGTCAAAGCAACCTGGACCTTGCTGGACACCTGTCGGAAGTCGACCCCCACGTCGCTCACGGCTTGTAGCAGTGACATCAGGCCCGTGTATGCGCGTTCCGAGGCAGAAGAAATGTCCAAACTGGAGTGGTCCAGAGGGAGTGAGAGTGCGCACAGAAGAAGCGTCTCTAGATCTGGGGTAGAATCAAGCTTTTGAGGAGCAACCATATAGGTTTCGAGAAGAGGACGGGCGATCGAGGGTGCGGCAGGCGAACCGAGCCATGCCACCAGGGGAATCATCGGTAACATTTGCTCCAAAGCAAGAGCGGAAGAGGAAGTAGCCGCAACAGTATCCAAATAGCCAGAGAGTATCTTCGTCATCGTCGCCTTGTACTTGGCAAGGTTCTTACCAGGCTTGACGGCCAAGAGTTGGTCGGCGACTCTGCGGACGTGTTTACCAATGAAGTTGGTAGAATGCCTTGCTTCTTCGGCTTCACTCATCGTCGCCGTAGATTGACGTGATCGAGCAAGCTCCTCGAGCACACGGAGGTTCACTTCGAGAACCATGAGCGTGTCCGATACTTTGACACCCAAGCGATCCTTCGGGGCACAGTCGACGAGGATGTCGTATAGCCTGTTGAGGTGCTCAAGGTAAGCGCTCTGCTCAGACGAGGCCTCCACAAGGGCATCCAGCATGATACCCCAGCAGATCTGGTCAGGGCGGGAGGGGTTTTGAGTGGACTCGTCGCTGTGACTGGACGAGGCAGGCTGTTGGAGAAGACGGTCGAACCAAGACAAGGCGGTCGTGATGTCAGGCTTGGGTGAATTGTGAGCGACACCTGATGAAGAAGGGTTGCAGAAGCCACTGATAATCGTCGTGAATGTTGACGAAGCGGGAGATGGAATTGATGCCAGATCACCTGGTCCGAGTGTCAACACGCACTAGATGGTGTTTCGAAAGAAATCAGACATTACCTTTCTCGGGACGCCCGCTGTCCATCATCGTCTCAAGCAGACGAAGTGCACCGGCTGGTTGCCCAGCCTTGAAATAAGCCTGAATCATTTTGTTCCATATCCGAAGCTGAATTGGGAACTGTCGCTCGACCTCCATAACCAGACCACGTGCACCGAGATCTCGGAACTCTTCAAAGACCTCTTTGGCACCCGTAAGATCACCTGCGTTGACATAGGTGGACAACAGGTAATAGAACATCAGATCGGTAGGAGGGGGCCGAGACCGAGCTTCAAGTTGCGCATACACGCGAATAGCAGCGTCAATGTTCGCATGCGCAGCACAAGAACGGAGGAGTCCGTGGTAAACGTTGATCGGGAAATAGGCAGCCAACGGTTTCGTGGGTGAGGAAGAGTCAGATGTCTGCTGAGGAATAGCGGTACAAGCAGCTTCAAAGATGCGCATTGCGGATGCAAAATTGTCCTCTGCGAGTAAGGATGCCTTTTGTCTCTCACCAACTTGGGCCTCCTCGCCGGTAGCATCGTCAAGGTCCCCGATGGCAGTCAATTGCCGTCGCTTTGCACGGTACGACAGCACGTCGAGAGACTTTTGGACCTCGCGATCCCTGTCTGTAAGCCCTACGATGGCGTTGACAAAAGTGCCCAGGTTGGGGGTTAAACCGCGATAAAGAACGGTATCATAGAGCTGTACGAGGAGGGGTGTGCTAGACGCAGAACCGGACGCGACGAGTGCGCGAAGTGCATGA
Source organism: Boletellus pseudochrysenteroides (assembly GCA_038090975.1). NCBI lineage: Eukaryota > Fungi > Basidiomycota > Agaricomycetes > Boletales > Boletaceae > Boletellus > Boletellus pseudochrysenteroides. The sequence continues at coordinate 3,687 of JBBPNQ010000855.1, forward strand.
TTGAAATCGAGGAGAGTAGGTGCGGAGTAAGATAACGAAGGTTCCTTGGAGGGATCAATCAGCCACTGGACGTGTTGCAGGATGGTGGGCGTGTCCTTTTTGGACAATGCGTCTTCGAGCGCGAGCGAAAACGGAGACCAAGCAGTGACGGGGCGGGGTTCCTGATCGGGGGTCTCGTTCTGCTGGTCCTTGTTGGACGCAGTTGCGGCGGTATGGCGTCCACGTAGCTGCACCTGGACGGCGTGCAAGACGCTGGTGCCCATGGGGTCGTGATCGTTGAGACCTGCGGGGAACGAAAGGGAATGGCGACGTGCAAGTGCGCGGGGAGGTTTTGAGGACGCGGCGCGAGATGGCTTGCTTTCCTCCTTGTCGTCGTCTGCCTTGGTCGCGCCATCTTGTGTCGCAGGGGAATTCGCCTGGGTAATGGCACGACCTGCGCCCTGGTGCGACGTGAAGATGAGTGGGTCAGTAGTATTAAGGAGCGTCTGACGCGTACGGTATAGCCTTTGTAGAATTTGCCTCCGGCGTGGAACTTGGCACCACCTGGACCTGCACCGGTGCCGGTGCTGCCCCAGGAGGAGCCTGCGCCGGCAGCGGGGCCGGACTGGAGCACATTTCGAAGGGCACCCGACTGGTTTTGGACGAGTGCGACTGCGCGCGAGGTGTGCAGGAAGAGATGGTTTGCGACCTTGGGGAGCATCGTCGCGGATTACAAAGATGCTATGGTATGGTGGGCGGCGGTGGACAACCGCGCAGGAGGAGCGACTGACTCGAGTGCGCGTGGCAATAAAAAGCAAAAATTGACGGCTCGGGTGGACCCGGGTGCCCTTCCGATGCCGAGCAGTGTCGTCACTCTTCGATCACCCGCCAATCGCCGCGCTCGATCTCGTCCCACGTGTGCTCCTCAGGCATCCCCTCCACCGGCCCGCCAAACGACACCCCACGCAACGGCCGCACGACCACCGCCTCGCCCCCACACAGCACCACACGCCCGACCGTGACCACCTGCTCCGGCGTGTACGTCGCCGGGTTGATGCCCAGCCCCTGCACCACGGTCAGTCACGCAGCCCGCCCGGATCTGCAGCAATCCTGACCTTGTAGCCAACGAGCATCCCTGGCTGGACCCGCCTCTCCCTCGTCGGTCTCACCAGCGCGTCCCACTGCAGGTATGCAGCCGACTGCAGCCTGTCAACGTCCACCTCTGGTTCGGCCGTGTCGACGTCGCCTTCAGTCTGTTCTTCGGGCCCGTCTCTGCACCCGATGCGTGTCTTGCCTTTCGTCTGCTCTCTGTGCAAACCAGCCTCGACATCAACGCTGGTCACAAACATGTTCGGCGGTAGCGACGAGCGTGACGAAGGTGGGATCAAACGGGGCAGCGCCTGTGAAGTAAGACACTCTGGCGTGTCGATCGCGCCAGAAGTAGACCCAGACGCGTCTCCTTCCTGGTCCCCAAATACGATCTTGGCAGGAAGCGGTCTACCCATGAGCGACCTGAAATTCTTTGCCTTGTTCTTGTTGCGAAGGGAGAGCGACGGGAGGGCAGGAATCGTGTGTGCACCTCTGCGGGCGCCGGGAACGGCTGGCATGGTCGGCTGCACTCGCGCATTTTTACCTCCCACTACCGCATTTGCACCAGAGACTGGTCCACCCTGAGACACACCGACAGCCTCGCGCTCGTGCATTCGCCTGAGCCGCCGTCGTAGATTCCGTGATCGTGTTTGTGGTTTGCCATACCCGGGGGGTACAAATGTTGAACTAGCGGAGATACGGTGAAATTGTCGAGTAGAACGCGACATTGACGGACGTACGGGTGGACCACGCGTGGCCTTGGTTGTGCAGGCAGCGTCGTAGGACGCGAGGAACCATCCAAATCCGATTCTGACTCGGAATCCGACGTCTCCGTGTCTGTGTCCGTGTCTGACGCTGACTCGGACTCAGACTCGGACCCTGTCCCAGACTCGGAGCTCGACGAACTGGGCGACGACATGCGTCGTTTCCGCTTGCGCGACGCCCCAGGCCCAAAAAAGGTTTGGGTTACCCGCGAGACGTCTCGATCGCATGCAGCCACGTCAAGTGCGTCTACACTGCATACCAGTCAGTGTCTTGCAAAGAGAGGCCACAGTGACCGACCAAATCAGATCGCCGTCTCTCACGATGGACAGCTCTGAAGAGTCAAGCAGCTCGAAGCCATCAATGGAGAGGCGCAATGAGCCGGGAGAGAGACCATGAAAGGCGGAGATGGACAAGCAGAGGGTGGACTTGAAGTTGGAGATGTTAAGCTTCGAGTGTAGAGGCTCGAGGTTGAGAGGAAACCACGCTTTCACTGGGGGCAGCGGTGAATTCGTCGAAATCCTCACCCGCATGTCCAGGTGGAGAAACACAGGATGGATTATGTAACAGGATCTTCCCTGTAGAGCACTAAATCCGTCATTCGCGTTCCATTTGTGTCCTCACTAGACAAGCCCGCACACACTGACGACGACCATCGTCGGGTGGGCGCGGAAGTGGCTAAACATCTGGCCCAGAACAGGCTCGAAAATGGCACTAGATCATGGGATCAGGGGGACAACCGTATATGGAAAGCCGGACATTAATATTCGAAGCTTCGTCACGTGGAGCTTCCATACCACCACGTTTGGTAGTTGACTCTCCAAAAAATGTCCTTGGCACACTCGACGGCGATGGCTGTCCAGCCGCTGTAAATGCCAGCTGAGTTTCAATCCATCGGTGCAGAAGCGGTTTCCGTCGTACTTTTTTTCAACCTCCGCCCGCTCCGCACCAAACGGCTGGATCCGAGACAAACCAGCGTGCTATCGACAGCATCCAGACTGATTAGCTCGAACAGGTACAAAACACCCCGTCCCGAGCCGCCAGAAACACAGAGTTGCCACAGACAGAACTTGCATGCGCCCTCTCGCCCGAATTCAACCGTTAGGCAATTCACAACTGGGGCTGGAAGCGCTACCCTTCCAAAACAAGACCGCCTGGCTGGATATGTACAAGGCGACCCAGCGCGAAGGACGCAAACGTAAGGCAGCGGATGTACCTGAGCCATCCATACCACCCAGGGTAGCATACCTGATCAGCGACATCCCGAATTAAACCCACCGCAGCGACGCATAGGGAGACTCCAGATGAAACCTACTAGAAAGGTCAGCAGGACTTGCAAGAGTCGGATGGCGAATCGTGCGACTCGAATGTGTTGAATGGGAGCCTAGCACAGATCCTGGGTGAGCATCCCAGAGTTTCAGCTGGACACATCAGAAGCCGAGGACCATTGAGGCTGCGCCCCCGGTCATCGGCTAATCTCCCCAAACCAGACCCTTGATCAGAAGACAGTCTCAATTTCTGGCACACGTGCGCCCCAGCGAGTTCCACATGTGGTAATTCGCAACAGTCTAGGGTGCTGTGGATGGCTTCCAAGGACAAGGACATCACCACGTTCCATGCTTCCAACCGTTGGGTGCGGCTGTCCGTTTGCAATAATAACCACATCGAGTCTGAAACTGACCAATTGTTGGTTGCTTGTGCGTGTATTATACCTTGCGCATCGAGAATGGGCGCTTAAGCAGTTGAAGCCATGACACCGTTTGGACCCAACCTGACGCCATCTGTATTTTACATAACGTTGTGTTCAGGACGAGTCTGGACGGAGAAGATCGGTTCAGTCTTCGGAAGAGATTATCTGTTAAGAATCGCGCAGAACGGTCAACATTCCCAACACTTCCTCACTCGATCCCCTCCATCTCTCTCCCTTTCATGTTCATAAAAAACACGGTCCTGATGCTGCCTCGGGTTGGTTTGAGGCCCGCGTTGCGTATATCTTCACGCGGGCTGCCTACCAGGAACCACAGCGTCGTGGCCTCGAGTCCCAGAAGGAGTAAGATCTGGGACTCAGTTGATGAGGCAGTCAAAGATGTCAAGACTGGCGATGTCCTTTTGACTGGAGGTAGGTCTCCAACTAGACAATGCATGCCCAGCACTCGAGTTTTGAGCTTTATCTAGGGTTCGGGCTCTGTGGTACCCCAGGTGAGCGAAATGGTTAGACCTGGCGATCGAACCAGAGCTCAAGACTCGTAGAGATGTTGATTAGTGCCCTTTCGAAAAGAAACGATATAGCAGGGCTCACAGCTGTCTCAAATACTGCGGCCTTGGGCGAGCGTGGTTTGGGTAGGTGACACCTTCACAGCTTGTGTGACGTGTTAGCTAACAACTTCCAGTCAAGATGATCAAATCGGGTCAACTGGACAAACTGATCATATCATACGTCGGAGCGTCAGTCCCGCTTTCGTGCCGGTAGCGCGTTTGCTGACTTTGATTAGCAACAAATTCCTCGAACAAATGTATCTGGATGGCAAGCTGTCTCTGGAACTTGTACCCCAGGGCACTCTCGCAGAGCGCATGCGAGCGCACGCTGCAGGCATACCCGCGTTCTTCACCGCCACCGGGGCTTCCACAACTGTTGAATCTGGCGGAATACCTATCCGCTTCAATGACAGCGGGTTTAAAGGTGGCGTCATGATTCACGGAAACAAAAAGGAGTTTAGAGTGTTCGATGGAAAACGATACATCATGGAACCAGCGATCGCGGGCGACGTTGCCCTCGTACATGCATGGAAAGCGGATGAAGCTGGGAACCTTGTGTTCAGGTGGGTTTCATGTAGATGCTTCTCCGGTTGCCGATCTGATGTTCTCGCTACAGATATGTTTCGAATAACTACAACGACATCATAGCAAAGAACGCAAAACTCACCATCGTAGAGGTATATAGAGAAATATCTTGTCTTGGTCGTGTCTCAACTTTCGCACAGGCTGAAGAGATCGTGCCTGTCGGTACTCTGTCGCCAAACGCGATTCACTGCCCTGGTATCTTTGTTGATCGAATTGTCAAATGCACGGAGCCCAAGGAGATCGAAATTTTGACTACGGCTCCTCCACCATCCGGGAATGGGGCAGTGGACCCCACAATCGAGCAGAGCACTCGGCGCAGAATAGCGCGACGCGCTGCGCAAGAAATAGGCGACGGCTTCTATGTCAACCTTGGTGTTGGGATTCCCACTCTGGTCACTGAATACCTCCATCCGGGCATCAAGATCTGGTTGCAAAGCGAGAACGGTATCTTGGGGATGGGCCCATTCCCTCTGTCGGAAGACAAGGCTGATCCGTCAGTGCCCATATTAATTTTAATGCCAAGTTACTCAAACTCTTTGCAGAGACATTACCAACGCCGGAAAGGAGACTGTGACATTGTTGCCTGGTGCTTCGGTCTTTGGTAAGCAGTAATGCTCGCAGTTACGGGACACTGACTTGACTGACGAACGCGACAGATTCGGTGGACTCGTTCAGCATGATTCGCGGCGGCCATCTTGATGTTACAATTCTTGGTGTATGCCCCGAGTCCCTGTCGAGAAGACGTATTCTGACGTTTCAGCAGGCCATGCAAGTGACTGGGTGTGGTAATATTGCAAGCTTCATGATTCCAGGCAAGCTCGTGAGAGGTAAGTTGTGGCTATTTGAACGTCAGTCGCCATGGAGACTCAAGCCGTGCAAGGCATTGGTGGTGCCATGGACCTCGTATCGAACCCGGAGAAGACGAAGGTGATCGTAGCCATGGAACATTGCGCCAAGGACGGTAGCCCCAAGATACTGGAAGAATGCACGCTTCCCCTTACGGGCGTTCGTACTGTCAGCCAAATCATCACGGATCTCGCGGTTTTCGATGTGGACAGGCACAATGGGCGGCTTCATCTGACAGAATTTGCGCCAGGCGTGAGCGTTGAAGAGATCCGGGCCAAGACGAGTTGTGAGTTTATCGTTTCTGAAAACCTGAAGCAGATGCAGATCTAGGAGGGTGGTCGCCGGGGCGATGTATCGTTGTACATTGGGCGAGTGTAAAAAAGATCAATCGATCATGTTGTACTTTTGGATGCAATTTCGAAAAATCAGAGTTTTTGTCGTGTTGCCGAGATGCCGAATGCACAAACCATTGTTCTTGTCGGCTGGTACACGTGATCACAACGCATTGGACCACTTTTCACCCAATTTAGGAATAGCACTTCAACTACTCACTTGTTCGCTATCGGCAGGGCATAATAGTCATAGAACTGCTTCAAATACATGCCCCAACGTTCTTGGTTGAGAGGGTGGTGCAGCGGCAGCCATACTGCGTCGAAGTCGGAAAGAACAGGAGTCGGAAAATTGTGTCACAGGGTGTCACACACGGCACAAACAATCAGTGCAGTCAAATCTAACCAGTGAAATGGTTTTCGAATGGCCACGGTAGCTTTTGTGAATCAAGATTCTCGCTAGGACGTAGTAGAGCGAGCTCGTCTGGACTGCAGCAGAGTGTGTATTGCAATATCATGGGCGATGCGTGTCGTTGTACCGGTTGCGGATTGAATGCATATGACGTCATGCACCGTTCGCCATGCTGCTTGCATCTAAGCATGCGTTTGATTGTGACAACCCGACCCAGGTCGAGCCAGCCTCGCACACCCTCTTGGATAAACAATTTCTTCCAGTCAATGCCTTTCGCAGGAGTCGCAGGATCAAATACGGTTCGGAAGTGCTTGTGCGACCCAATTGATACGGCTGGGGGATTGTGACGACCCCGAGCACGGGACTGTCCATAGCAGGAGACTACACCGGCCAGCGACCTGTCTCCTTCATGCAATTGCTCCAAGAGTTGAATGTGTCGAGCAATTGGGCATACAAAATGATACAATGTACCAAGTTACTCGGAGTGGATGAACGGTAGGAACGTTGTCCGGTCACTGAAGAGAAAAGGAAATGCTTAGCATTCTAATCCACGCACACGTCCGAAACTTACTTTGATAAATTTTGCCATGAATTTTCTAGGTGGATGACAGTCAGACCAAGGAACTTCAAAAGGGGCGGATACGCACTTGTGGAACTCGGTTCGCAGGAGATCGTTGACGAACTGGCCCGACTTATCCTTTTGGTTCATCGCTTGGTTCTTGAATATGAGATCTGGAGTCAATCGCAACTCAGTCGTCATCGTTTGCAAAAGCAGCCCACGAAAAGGCCACCTACCGTCGTCCCATCTTCTCTTGACCGAAAACGTCCCTGGAGCAGTCGTGTTCAAACCGGGAGATTGTCCTAGCTGGGCTGCTTGTGATGCCAACTGCTCGCGCTCCTGGCGTGCCTTTTCCTCTGCACGTTCACGTTTGATCTTTTCGAGTTCGCGGAGCAACTCATCGGTATCGTCCTCATCCTCGTCCTCTGACTCTTCCTCGCTCTCCTGTTTCTCCTTCTTGTCCTCTCCCGTATCGTCGTCGTCGTCATCATCATCGTCCTTGTCTAGCTCGAGCGTTTCTTGGAGGAGCCTTCGCCGCTTGATGGCCTCCTCGTCCTGCGCCCCGTTTGTGTCTGTGATGGCCAGAGCGGCGGGGGGTCTCCCCTCGGCCTTGCGCTTCCTATTCCGGGCTTCTTCTTCTGCTGCGAGGAGATCTGCTCTGAGGTCTCGTCGTGCGACGTCGCCCGTGGATGTTTGACCTGGCTGTCTAGTCGCCCAGCGGTGTGAGTGTGGTACGGTTGCGTGAGACCGAGGGAGACGCACCGAAATTTGAGCTTGGTGTGTGCGGCCATGTCGCGCACGGAGAATTGTCT
>JBBPNQ010000856.1:0-11306 GCA_038090975.1 Boletellus pseudochrysenteroides
ACAGGTGATTGTAGTGCACTCTACATACTGCATCAGGGTTAAACATTGGAACAGTTTTGGAAGTCACTGTAGGTGGTGGACATTTTCAGGTCTATTTTGAGGACCTGCACAAGTTCTTTCATAGCTGTGGCAGCGAACTGCAGGCCACAATCTGAAATGATTGATTTGAAGAGCCCATGGTGCTTCCAGATGTGGTCTCTGAAACAACCAATGCCTACCAAGCAATGGGAGTTGCGCGAGGGTCTTGTCCAATGGGTTACGACGAGTGCTAACCGGACTAGCACACAATCACAAAGGACAGTGTAATGAGCAATGTGCTTATTGGAAGAGTAGAACCAACTAAGGTCTAGGGGTATAGGCAATGGGGACTCTCCAAAGTGGACAAAACTAGAGGGAGATGGGCGAATACATGAGCCCTTATATACTCTAGGGATATGCGCACGGACCAAGCAGTGCGTGAGAGAGACTATACTACATATAGTAAGAGACCGATAGGAACGCATGTACAGTAAGCATATATGACTACATAGCAGTGCATACCAGTGCACATGAGGCAAGGGCATAGGGCATGATGAGCCATGAGGCGAAGCATGTGATGATGCATGAGGTGAAGGCAATGCATAAGGCTGTACCAGGCAGCGGAGATGAAAGGCATGAGGCTATGGCTGTGGCATAGCCATGACAATGAGGCGAGCATGAGGTATTCATGAGGTATGACATCACTATGATGTCATGGTCTAGATCTAGTCATGTGAGCGAGTCTAGGCGAGTGTCAGGTGATGTGTCACGTGATGCGAGAGCGAGCGAGGATCGAGTATGGCTTTTAGAGCCTTGTAGTGCCAGTGCGAGTGTCGGATAAATTAGGATAAATCCAGGGATATTTCAGGCAGTGTCTAGCACTGTTGTCCTCTGTTTAGACCTGGTTGTTCGCGACTGTAACAATAAGCTCGTAACCAAGGACAAGACCCTAGCACAACTATCATTGCTTGGTAGGCTTTGGTTGTTTCACCGCTGAGCATGACATCTTTTCTCGCCTGGAAGTCAAGCCTTAGACAGGGGGTGGTGTTACAAATGCACCTCAAAGCCCCTATCATAACCTTCACAGACACCTTATCTCCTTTTATCTTATCTTTTGGACTTAACACTTCCTCACAACAAACTATCACATGACCAGTCATGTGACCTGGTCTAGGCCTATGATGTCACTATGACATCATGCCTCATTCTTTTAATCTTTGTTCCTTCTCTTCCATTACGCATAGCCTCATTAATCTCCACTACAGTCTAGAACATTCTAGCCTGCACACACATAGACATGTAGTCAATATGTACAAACACATGTATTCTATATAAGCCTGAATTCCATTGCCCCAAGAACTCTAGTCAAGTTCTTGTGGGACTTCCTGCTAGATGTATTTGACCCTTTCCTCCACAAGTCTCTTTCATCAGTGGCCCCAGTCTAGTATTGGATCTAGCAGTCACTTACACTAAGTATGGTGTGCTATGATGTCATGATGGCACAACCATGACATCAGTATGACATCATAAGTCTAGAACATTACTAGCATGAATAGTGTCAGCCAAAATCTAGACTAAAGGTCTGGATTGGATAAGATAAAAGAATACCAAGAAATATCTGATCCAATAGGGGCTAATATAAATGCAATATCTATATTCTCAACAGAGCACCCCCACCTGAGCTTTATTCCTTTGTCCCTTTGCATTCAGGTTATCTTCCAAAAGATATTGTCTTGTTGGATGATGTAAGCGACCGCTTAATCCTGTATGGGACTAGGGCCACCGACCGTAGAAACTTGGGAGGAAAGGGAGTGAAGTGGATCAAGGGGGAATTCCCACAAGAACTTGACTAGAGTTCTTGGGGCGATGGATTCATGGTTTTTATACTAATACAATGTTTGTACCTATTGACTACATGGTCCGTGCGCGTACGGGCTAGATTGTTCTAGACTGTAGCGGAGATTAGTGAGGCTATGCATGGTTATGTTAGAATGGAAGGGAAGGAACGGGTATTGAAAGAGTGAAGCGTGATGTCATAGTGACATCATAGGCCTAGACCGGGTCACATGACCAGTCACGTGATAGTCGTCGAAGAAATGTTCTAAGTCTAAAGATAAGATAGTTGTGAAGCTAAAGTGTCCGTGAAGGTTACGATAGGGGGCTCGTAGGAGTGCGTTCGTAACAATTCTGGTAAAGACCGCAATGGCCTTATCTTTGTCCGTTTTGAATGCCTCTGCATTGGCATCCAGGTAGAGTCGTAGGTTGAGCCACCAGGACTCAAAATCTCGGTATGATCCGTCAAACTTTCCAGGGTCCAGGACCCTTTTGACCTTTTTGGAAACAGTGGTCATAACCGTTCCTTGTTGCTGCTGTTGATGTGCGGCCTGCAGCGAGGCCAATTGCGACTGTAGGGCGTTAATTGTTGCGAGCAGCCCAGCGACGTCGAGACCAGGCGCTGCTCCGGTTGGCGGCTGTGTGGGTGGCATGCTCGTTCCTGCGAACCCAGTATAGATTGGGTCCGGGTCCATTCTTTTGCTTTCTGATGCGAAGCTTGCGTCGCTGATTTCCAAGGAGTAGCTCAGAGATCGAGTTAAGGGAAACGTCTCGTACTCTTTGTAAGCCTCGGACCGGTTGTGCCGGCAGAGGCAGTTGTCTTAGGGGTGGTGGGATAAGGTGTTTGTACCTCCTTGGGTCTTGATTGATGTACTCGTGGTGTTCCGCGTAAAGGTCGTCTGGGTCTGGGGTGTTGCCGATATTCCTGAAACCGGCTTGTAGAAAGTCGAAAAATTCGAGAGGGAAATCTTCTTGTTCTACCTTTATTGGGGTAGTGTCGTTGGGGTTGAATTCTCGGATAGGGGGAGGGGAGGAGGTTTCTTTCTTGATAGGGATCATCTGTAGTATAGTACTCTGCGAGGATCTAGATCACTCCAGCAGAGATCCAATCGGGTCAATGACCTTCCCGACTTGGATATGTACGTATCACTTGTGGGCAGCGGGCACAGTACTGCTCTTGCGCCGACCACAAGGGAAGACTACTTGTTACGTGTAAAGATAAAATGCGCCTCACGTGGACGCGGGAACATATTCCCAAAGGAAGTTTGAACTAAGGTAGAGGGTGGGGATCAGCCGCTTTAACTCCTCTCAAGGAGACCCTTTGAGCTAGGCCTAAGGCTTCGCCCCTTCAAGGCTGTAGGGCCAAGGGATATGTAAAAGGGAGAGGGGGTGTGTATAGTATTTTCCCGTTAAGCCTTGGGTCCGGCTATGAGTTCCCCTTACCACTGGGGGGCGCAGGCAGAAGTGGAGGGTAGGAGTAGTGGTGTCGGTGACGGTAGTCAAGGGGTAGTCAAGTTCTATGTAAGCGACCGCTAGATCCTATACAGGACTAGAGCCACCGACAAAGAGACTTGTGAGGAAAGGGAGGCAAGGAGATCTAGGGGAATTCCCACAAGAACTTGACTAGAGTTCTTGGGGCAATGGGATTCAAGATTATATATGATACATGCGTTTGTACATATTGACTACAGGTCCGTGCGCGTACAGGCTAGAACGTTCTAGACTGTAGCGGAGATTAATGTGGCTATGCGAGGCTATGTAAAATGGAAGAGAAGAGAGTGGAGATTAAAAGAGTGAGGCATGATGTCATAGTGACATCATAGGCCTAGACCAGGTCTCGTGACCGGTCACGTGCTAGTCATCGAAGAAAAGGTCTAAGTCCAATGATAAGGTAGATGTAGTGATAAGATGTCCACGAAGGTTACGATAGGGGCTAAAGAGTGCGTTTGTAACATAAATGGTCTGTGCAAACTGATGGCATTGTTGTGTAGAGATGTTGTAGGTTGAATTTTCAGGAGATAACCCAAATGTGAAGGGACAAAGGAATAAACCTCAGGTGGGAATACTCACCTGGATGATGAACAGAATGGTAAGATCAAGTGAAGGATGTTGGATCTCTGAGAGACTCAGGTGGAATGAATAGAGAGATAACTTGTTAGATTAGATGATCACTAAACTGATCATCTTATATATGTAACAGTATTGTTTGTATCTATGTATGAAAGTGACCATAGATAGAAACATTCTAGAATGCTAAGTAAGAGTTCTAAGTAATTGTCCAATAGCATATAGAACTCTAGGTATGGCATGCTATGACATCATAAGTCTAGATTATTACTAACATGAATAGTGTCAGCCAAAGTCTAGACTAAAGGTCTGGATCAGATAAGATAAAAATAATACCAAGTAATATCTGATCCGATAGGGGCTAATATAGATGCAATATCTATACTCTCAACATGAATAAGTGTGCAAGAGGTATGTGATGCTATCAGTAATGTAAAGGAGTGATGAAAGCTCTGTCTGCCAGAAAAGGGATGTATTACAAACATGCTCATAGCCCCTATCATAACCTTCACAGGAGTACCCTTTTCTCTCATTCAGACCACATTGACCACACCTAGCATGTCTGCTAAGTCCAAACCAAGATCTAACTCAAAGGATGCATTTGACCATGCCTAGTGTGTCTGCTAAATCCCTCACATGACCAATCATGTGACCAAGTCTAGGCCTGTGATGTCACTATGACATCATGCCTCATTTCTTTAATCTCTGATTCCTTCTCTTCCATTACATTACATCATGCACAGCCTCATTAATCTCCACTGCAGTCTAGAATGATTCTAGCCTGTGCATGCACAGACCATGTAGTCAATAGATACAAACACCTGTACAGTATATATATCTAAATCCCATCATCCCAAGTGTTATGCTAACCCTAGGGCAAGGGTTGTTGTAGACCTAGGGAAGGGGATGGTTGCAGGCGTAGACTCAAGGGGACTTCCCTTGTTGGATTGATGGAGACTACCTTGGGGACTTCCCAAGGTGGAATGGTTGTGAATGGCAGCGAAAGAGTTACTTGGGGAGCACCCACTCAAAAGTAGGATGAAGTCTTAGAGAGATCCGGGTTAGACAAAGGTAATACTATTCCTAGGTAGGTCTAGCTTACCCTTACAGGTACAAACTGAGGGGTTTTATATAGGTAAGAGTTCTGTGCATGGACCATGCTGTGTCTCCAGTGGGAAGGTAAAGGAAACCTAATCAGGAAGAAAGGATATCAGCAGCAGATGAAGAAGGCTATCTTAGAAAAGAAATGAGAGTCCTAGATAAAGAGGTAGGCATAGGTATGAGGGAGGAGGAGGTAACGATGAGACAAGAAGGGAGTTATTACAAGAGAAAAGATTGTCCATAAGAAAGAAAGAAGAACTAGAAAGAGGACTAAAGGTAAATCATAACATCACCCCCCAAGTACATCTGAAGTTCCACTTGAGGATTGGGCAGTTTAGAGGTTACAGCTGCCCCACCCAGGGGAACCTGTCATGTTGGCGATACCATTGCTGGTGTACTCGTTGTCATCATAGTCATAGGGAGTGAGGGGATGTGTTACAAACACACTCCTTGAGCCCCTATCATAACCTTCGTGGACATCTTATCAGCAGCTATCTTATCTTTTGAACTTAGAACATTTTCTCAATGACTATCATGTGACTGGTCATGTGACCCGGTCTAGGCCTATGATGTCACTATGACATCATGCCTCACTCTTTTAATCCCAGTTCACTTCTCTTCCATTATACATAGCCTCATTAATCTCTGCTATAGTCTAGAACGTTCTAGCCTATGCACACACGGACCATGTAGTCAATATGTACAAACACTGTAACCCTATATAATCTTGAATCCCATTGCCCCAAGAACTCTAGTCAAGTTCTTGTGGGAATTCCCCTAGTCCTTGTCCCTTTCCCTCACAAGTCCTTTGTTGGTGGCCCTGGTCCTGTATAGGATTAGTGGTCGCTTACATAGAACTTGATTCCTTCTGATCACCATCACTGACACCCACAAACTCCTCCTCTTTTCATCTTTGCCCGCGCCCCCCAGCAGTAAGGGGAACCTCATAGCCAGACCTGAGGCTTAACAGGAATTACCATACTTTACCCCCTCTCCTCCTTTTACGTATCCCTTGGCCCTACAGCCTTGAAGGGGCAAGTCCATAAGACAAGCTCAAAGGGTCACCTCAAGAGGTGTTAAAGTGGCTGATCCCTGCCCTCTACCTTAGTTCCACTTCTTTTGGGAATACATTCCTGTGTCCACATGAGGCACCTTATCTCTCTACAAAAGTAGTCTTCCTTTGTAACTGGCACAAGAGTGGTACTGTGCCCACCAGTTACAAACGATATGTACCTATCCAAGTCAGGTAGCTATTGACCTGATTGGATCTCTGCTGGAGTGATGAAGGTCCTTGCAGAGTATATGGTACAACAGATGATTCCTTTCTTCAAAAGAGAAAGCTCCCCTCTTCCCCCACTTGCTGAGTTTGACCCTAACAACGCAGTCCCCATAAAAATAGAACAAGAAGATTTCCCCCTTCAATTCTTTGATTTCCTAAGAGCCAGATTCAGAAATCTTGGCAACACCCTGACACCAGAAGAACTTTACGCATACTAGCACAAATATATTGATAACGATCCCCGTCCAAACAGACAAAGGCCTCTCCCCCCCTGCACTCCCACGCCTCAACTGGAATGACCGGCTTGAGGCCTCAACTTAGTTAGACACATCTCAGTTCAGTTGATCTCCAAGCTTCACCCTGGAAATCAGCAAAGAAAGCTTCACCCCTGCCGATGTAAGGATGGACTCTGACCTGATGCATACTGGGTTCAGAGGAACAAGCATGCCGCCCATGCAGCCGCCTCAAGGGGCAGTGCCCGGTCTTGACGTTGCTGGATTGCTCGCAATGATTAACACATTACAATCACAATTGGCCTCGCTGCAGGTGTAAGCGACCGCTAATCCTGTACAGGACTAGGGCCACCGACGATAGCACTTGTGAGAGAAAGTGGACAAGGGGGTCTAGTGGGAAGTCCCACAAGAACTTGACTAGAGTTCTTGGGGCGATGGGATTCAGGTCTTTATACTAATACAATGTTTGTACATATTGGCTACTAGGTCCATGCGCATATGGGCTAGAATGTTCTAGACTATAGCGGAGATTAATGAGGCTATGCATGGCTATGTAGAATGGAAGAGGAGTGAACAGAGATTAAAGGAATGAGGTGTGATGTCATAGTGACATCATAGGCCTAGACTAGGTCATGTGATCAGTCACATGATAGTCATTGAAGAAATGTTCTAAGTCCAAAAGATAAGATAATGGCTGGTAAGGTGCCTGTTATGCTTACCCAGGGTAAGGGTAAATGTAGACCTAGGGGATTCATAGGCGTAGGACTGGAGGGGTCTTCCCTAGAGTTCCTATTCGGTGAGGGCTGCCTTGGGGACTTTCCAAGGTGGGATTGTTGCAGACGGCAACGAAGAGATACATACGAAGGGAGCATCCACTCAGAAGTAGGACAAAGACTCAGAGAGATCCCAAGAGGACAAAGAGGTGGCTATTCCTAGGTAGGTCTAGCTTAGTTAATACAAGTATTTGAGAAGGTTTATATATGTACGGGTTTGGTGCACGGACCATGCAGTGTTCTGGGTAAGAGAGCAAAGAATACCTATACTGGAGGGAAGGATACCAGCAGTCGGCAAGAAAGCACTACCGTGGAAAGAAAGGGGTAGTCCATAAGGGTTAACATAGCTTGTGAGGGAAAGAAGATAACGATGGGATCTAGAAGTTGTTACAGAATGGAAAGATGGTCCAAAGAAGAAGAAGGGAAGAAAGAAAGCAGTGAATCATAACAGTGCCCACGAAGGTTATGATAGGGGCTCCAGGAGTGTGTTCGTAACAGCAGGCTGCGCAACAACAGCAGCAACAAGGCACGGTCACAACCACCATGTCCAAAAAGGTTGAAAGGGTCCTGGACCCTGGAAAGTTTGACAGCAACTACCAAGACTTCGAATCTTGGTGGTTAAACCTAAGGTTGTACCTGGAAGCGAATGCTGAGGCATTCAAAATGGACAAAGATAAGGCCATTTCGGTCTTCACAAGGATCAGCCCTAAGTCGGGGGAAGCCAACAAGAATCATGCAGGTCAATGGGCTTGTGTGCAAATTAAAAGATACCTTGGAGGATCCCTGCACGGATGGCCCAATGAGCAAGAAGTATCTGACATGTTAAAAGAGCAGTTTATGACCACAAATGAGGCAGATCTAGCTAAGCAAAGGCTAGAAAGGTGTTTTATGAAAGGAGACAAGAAGGTCCAAACCTTCCTCATGTGCTGGCTCACGTGCTACCAAGAAGCCGGGGTTTTGGGCTCAGAAGGGGTTTGCTTCCTTGAAAGGAACACTGCAGAACCAATTATGTGGCAGATATATCTCAACAGGAAACGAAAGGCTCTGGTAGCTGATTACATTGAAGAAATTACCCAAGTTGGGAACTCGATGGAGGCCTTCAAACTTTCCTGCTCCCAGTATGCACCCCCAACCCAAGGAACCCCCTCAGGGTTGAGAACCTTTGGAGGCCACGGGGAGCCAATGGGCATAAGCACAGTGGACTGTGGTAAGCCCAAGTGCTTCAATTGTGGAAAAGAAGGCCATCAGGCTAAATGCAATGGCAGGTGGTCCTGCCCCATGCCAAAATGAGAATGTTCAGAATGCCACTTTCTTGGGGGAGGGCATACCCGAAAGTGCTCAAAATATATTCCAATACGAACAGTGGAAGGTACAGCAGAACCTCCACCTCAAGCAAGCAGCCTGAGCCCACCAAGCAATTCAGGACCTTCTTGACTTGTACAAAATATGAACTTTGACGAAATGAAGGCCTACTTCTATGACATGCAGGTGAATGAGATGAGAGAGGCGGGAAAAGAATTTAGAATCTGATCACATCAGGTGATCGGGTTTCAAAGGACAAATGTAGTACCAAGGACAAAATAGGACAAAGTAGCCTTGGCAAGTCATCTGCTGCTGTAAGCACAGAGATTGCCAGGAAAAGGGAGGATATGGGTAGTTTCCATAATCACTATGCCGCTTTTAGCATGAGGATTACAGAAGAACAATATGACAGCAGTCCTAGTATGTCAACCAAAACAGGGTCCCCAGGAGGGCTCACTGCACGGGAATGCAGGCTTAATTCCATTTTAACCAATAAAGAAAGTACTACGAAAGAAATCCCAAAACAGATCTGTATAAGGTTCTTCAACTTAAAAAACGAAGTGTTGGTCAACATCAATGTCTGCCCAACAACCAACAAAGAAAGAAGAGTACCTTGTAAAGCTCTGCTCGACAGTGGAGCTAACGGGGTATTTGTAGATCAGAACTGGGTAAAAGAAAAGAAACTACCCATTTCTAAAATTGAATGACTGCTACATGTATACAATGTAGATGGCACACCAAATTCTGCTGGAACCATCACCCATAAGGCAGAATTAATAATAGAATACCAAGGACATTGGGAGCATGTAATTGCTGAAGTCACCAACCTGGGACATAACGACTTAATCCTAGGGCATACATGGTTACAAAAGCACAATCCTGAAATAGACTGGACAAAGGGCACGGTAAGAATGACACATTGCCCAAGGACTTGTTACCTCCTCTCTGACAGAGCCATGTTCCTATGGTCCCTCGAAGAACAGGAACTGAACAACACCCCATATGCATATGCCAAGATCAAGGCTCTGGAAAAGGAATAGCCCACCACCAACCTCCCTCTGGAGAAGCAGATTTCTGAGGAGTACCACGAATTCCTAGAGGTTTTCTCAAAAAGAGTTTCTGAATGCCTCCCCTTGAGGAAGCCCTGGGATCACGCAATAGACCTCAAAGAAGGATTTGTTCCCAAAAAGGGAAGGATCTTCCCACTCTCAGTGGAAGAACAAAAGGAGATTTCTGAATTTGTGGACAAACAATTACGAAAGGGCTATATCTGCCCCTCTAAGTCCCCACAAACATCACCAGTCTTCTTTGTGCCCAAAAAGGATGGCAAGAAGCGAATGGTCCAAGATTACTGTTACCTCAATGAGTGGACAGTCAAAAATAACTACCCCTTGCCCTTAATTTCCCAACTAGTAGACAAAGTGAAGGGCTCAAGGTGGTTTACTAAAATCGACCTCCAATGGGGGTACAATAACATCAGGGTGAGAGAGGGTGACAAATGGAAAGGAGCCTTCGTCTGCCACTGAGGAAGTTTCAAACCCACAGTCATGTTCTTCAGGCAGTGCAACTCTCCTGCCACATTCCAAACCATGATGAATGAGATCTATGTCGATATGGACACGTGTGTCATCATCTACATTGATGACATAATGATCTTTATGTCTGGAACACGAGAAGAACATGTGGAAGTAGTAAAGGAAGTCCTGCAACACCTACAGGAAAACAATCTATTTGCCAAACCCGAGAAATGCTCCTTCTTTGTTAAAGAAGTTGAGTTCCTTGGAATGATTGTATCCCAAAAGGGCATCAAGATGGAGCAGGATAAGGTTAAGGCCATTTTGGACTGGCCCATGCTGCATAATGTGAAGGGCGTGAGAAGCTTCCTTGGGCTAGCAAACTTCTACCAGAGATTTATACAAGACTTCTCCAAGATAAGTTGTCCCCTAAATGACCTGACAAAGAAAGACCAACCATGGGTATGGTCAGAAAAAGAAAATGCCACCTTTGAGCATCTGAAACAAAGGTTCATCACAGCACCGGTTCTTGCTTACCTGGATAATGACCAGAAATTCCAGTTAGAAATGGATGCCTCAGATTTTGCTATGGGTGCTGTACTATCAATTGAGAAGGAAGGAAAGTGGCATCCAGTGGCCTTTTCCTCTCATGCAATGACACCGGAACAACAGAATTACCCCATTGCAGACAAAGAAATGCTGGCAATAATTCTTGCACAAGAGCAATGGCACCATTACCTCGAAGGGGCCAAATTCCAATTCAAAATTTGGACAGACCATGCTAATTTACAGTATTTCATGGTCAAACAGGATCTCAATCGGAGACAGGCCAGGTGGGCCCAGTACTTGTCCTGATTCGATTACTTGTTAGTAAAGAAGCCCGGTACCTCCATGGGAAAGGCAGATGTGCTCTCCCACCAAGAAGATCATGCTATTGGCATTGAGCAAGACAACATGCAGGTTCAGATCCTTCCAGCCGAAAGGATCCAAGGGGCTAACGTCACACGAGTCCATGGAGGTGAGGAGCAAATCCTAAAATGTGTGAAAAGGGCCCAAAAGGAAAACCCATCTCATGGGACAACACTCAATGCAGAGGGCTTAGAGCGAAAGGAAGATAGAATCATGGTCCCTGACATCGACACCTTATGCCAGGACATAATCTCACAATATCATGATTCCCCGGTAA
>JBBPNQ010000857.1:0-11296 GCA_038090975.1 Boletellus pseudochrysenteroides
CGAGAAGATCATGCTCTCGGCATTGAGCAGGACAATGCACAGGTTCAGATCCTTCCAGCCGAAAGGATCCAAGGGGCTAACATCATGCAAGTCCATGGAGGCAAGGAGCAAATCCTAAAACACGTGAAAGAAGCCCAAAAGGAAGCACCCTCCCACAGAATGACGCTCAACGCCAATGGCCTAGAGCGAAAACAAGATAGGATTGTGGTCCCTGATGTTGATACCCTACAACAGGATATAATTACCCAATACCACAATTCACCAGTGATAGGACATGCCAGAAACAAAAAGACCCTGGAACATGTGTGGCAGTACTACACATGGCCAGGGATGACCAAACAAATTGAGGACTACACAGCGCGATGCAATCATTGTGCCAGAATGAAACCCTCGAACAAGGCACCCCTGGGCCTACTACAGCCCCTTCCTATACCTCAGGGTCCCTGGGAAGACATTTCAGCAGACTTCATCACAGACTTTCCCACCATCAACAGCAAGGACTCCATCTTGGTGGTAGTAGATCAGTTCTCCAAATCGGTCGAAATTATCCCCACAATGAAAACTGTGATGGCCCTGGGAACGGCCCAATTATACCGAGATAATGTTTGGAAGCACCACGGGCTTCCCAAATCAATAGTATCAGACCACAGTCCACAGTTCACTGCAGAAGTAATGAAGGAACTTGCAGTGGTCCTCAAAATAGACCTCAAATTATCTACTGCCTATCACCCCCAAACAGATGGGCAGACTGAGTGCATGAATCAGGAGATTTCCACTTATCTCTGCCTCTTCTGCGCAGAACGACAAAGCGATTGGCCACAGTGGCTCACCCTGGCCCAATTCGCCATTAACAATTGAGTGGCTTCAGCCACCAATAAGACACCATTCTCCCTTACCCACTCCTACACTCCCCAAATGGGTATTGAACCAAAACAAGGAAAAGTGCCGGCCACAAATACATTTATCACTGACTTTTCCACGGCCTTTGATCAGGCCAGACTATCTATGAAAAAGGCACAGGATGCCATGAAACTACAAGCTGACAAGCGACAATTGGCTTCCCATGACTTTTCCCTTGGCCAGCAGGTCTGGCTCTCCATGTCTAATTTAAGATTACCCTGTGCTTCTAAAAAGCTTACGGAGAGGTGGCTGGGCCCCTATGTTATCATGGACTTGGTCGGGAGCAACACAGTCAAACTCCAGTTGCCGTCTTCTATGAAAATCCATCCCGTAATTAATATCTCACGCGTCAAACCTTATTGGGAGACCTTGCCAGGACAACCCCTGGTCACCCCTGGACCACTCGTTGTCACAGATGAGGGTGATACTGAGTTTGAAATCAACTATTTAGTAGACTCACGCCTTAAACGTAATAAGGTGGAGTTTCTGGTGCACTGGAAGGGGTATGACGACTCCAACTGAACATGGGAACCAGAGTCTAATTTATCCCACACAAAAGAAGCAATCACGGACTTCTATGCCGCTCATCCCTCGGCTCCTCGGTGTCTATGTATGACCACCGAAGCCTTTTCCTCTCTATTTAATCACTACAAACCGATGCCCGCTGAATGCGACATCTTTTCTCGCCTGGAAGTCGAATCTTAGATGGGGGGTGGTGTTACGAACGAACTCCTGAAGCCCCTATCGTAATCATCGCAGATATCCTACCAGCCATTATCTTATCTTTTGAACTTAGAACATTTCTTCAATGACTATCACATGACTGGTCATGTGACCTGGTCCAGGCCTATGATGTCACTATGACATCATGCCTCACTCTTTTAATCTCCGTTTCTTCACGCATAGCTTTACACTGCCTCATTAATCTCCGCTGCAGTCTAGAACGTTCTAGCCTACATGCGCACGGACCAGTAGCACAACATGTACAAACACCTGTATAAGTATATAGTCTTGAATCCCTTGTCCATTTTCCCTCACAAGTACTATTGTCGGTGGCCCTAGTCCTGTATAGGATTAGCAGTTGCTTACAGATAGTTGAACACATTTTTGTCATCTGGAAAGCCAAGAGACTATTCCATTAGCAAGAAATATAGCATAGCCGGTAGTAGAGTGAGATGTTTCAACATCGCCTGCCCGATCAGTGTCTGAATAAGTGATAAGTTCAGATTCAGTTCCAGGAGCAGAATACTTTATGCAGAGATTCTCAGAATGAGAAAGATAGTGTACTATCTGCATGGCCTTCTGCATATGTTCTTCTGTGGGATTGGAAGAGAACTGTGACATTTTGATGACAGCATATGTGATATCTGGTCTAGTTCCAAGCATTATATAAAGCAAGGATCCAATGACCAATTGATAATTACTGCGAAGAGAAGGATTCTCCTTCTCATCATTAGGATGAGGAATGTATCCTGTAGGAAGAGGGACAGAAGTATCTTTGCAATTCTCTTGATCAAAATGCTTAACAACTTCAGAAGCATACTTGATTTGATCAAGGTTCAAGGTTCTGGATTTATGATTTCTTGTGATCCGCATGCCAAGATATTCTATAGCTTTGCCTAAATTGTGAGATTCCTATTTCTTCATGAACTGTTTCTTGTGAGAAAGAACAAGTCCCCTATTACTACCAATGAAAAGAGCATCATCAACATAGATAACAATAGTTGTTATGATTGCTACCCAAAAGCCCCTATTTTTCCTTGCATTCCTAATGCCCAGACAACACTCACAAGACATGTCACTTGACTTGTCACTCCATGCTCTTTTTTGTGTCACATGACTTATCACATGATGCATCATGTGACCTATGTCCAGACCCTCATCACATGATTCAATCTAGACCATGACATCATTACAACATCACACCTCATGGTATGCCTAATGTTATTCATCTCCATGCTGTGCATGGCTATGCCACTGCCTTTGCCTTGTGCATCATTGCATGACTCATCTCATGACTCCTCATGCCCTATGCCCTTGCTTCTTATGCCACATGCCTTCCATTTCTGTCTGTCACATGCTCTATTCTTACTCATGGTCACTTACTGTACATGCGCTTCCCTCAGACTCTTACTATATGTAGTAGTTGTACTCACACACACTGCTTGGTCCATGTGCTATCCTATAGACTATATAAAGGGGGACACCTGCATCTTACAGCTGCAGTCTTGTCCTCTTGGAGAGCCCACCAAAGCCCTTCCAGACCCACTTGACTCCTCACATTGTCATAGCTCAGCTAGTGCTAGTCTGGTTAGCATTGGTTGTTTCACTAGGACAAGACTTTACTAATTGTTGCCGGATCTAGCTAATCTCCTGACTCTTGGATGAACCTTGTCACTGTCAACCCCTAGGACACTGCAACTAGTATGATTCCACTGCTTTCTTGTTCACATCACTGAAGAGTCGCTCTCTTCCCTTAAGTGTCTATTGTTAAGCAAGAACCCTCGCCAGTTGTTGTCCCTCTTCATTGGGAAGAGTCAGACATTAAGAAGGAAGAAGAATCAGAGCTCTCTTCTCTCCCCACCCTTACTCCTAGTCCCTCACTCTCCTCATATCGTAGCCCATTGTTTGACCTGAATGACCAAGTAGTACAAGTGAGATGTAGTAGCAGCTGGCACACCCCTTCTCCGCTGCCACCTTATTGCCCTTGGCAGCACCGACTTGACTCCCCTTACTAGGCTCAGTTGCCACAGTGCTCGCTGACTCCTCTTCCTTTCCCTGAGAACTGGGACTGAATTTGTCTCAACACCCCTATCCCCTCGTCCCTCTTCAGCTCTGGATCCGACACCATTGCTGACGATCCAGTTCACAATATCAATCGCCTATTTGTCCCCTCAGAGGTTGATAGAATTATTGCAGAAGGAATTCACCTTGGTCACTGTCAGGAGAACAAGTGAAGACTTGCTCAACAGATTGGAGATGCAAGAGAGAGTCTAGGACCACTTATGCGATCTACAGGGAGATCCCATTGGTGGTCTTATTATTAATCCTCATCTACTCCCTCCTCACCCTTGCTGGTCAAGATACCATAACATTAGGCCTCCTCTCCTTCTCCATCCTTACCATACATCTCTCTGCCCCATCCAATCTCTTTGGTGCCCTGACAGGTACTGTAGCCATGATCATAGAGCATAGTTTTGTTCAATCAGAAACCTTACCTCCGCTGGTTACAAGTCCAAACCAATCAGAGTTTATCTGCCTCCTAGGCCTCAAACTCCTTTTCCATTTCCTGAGTTAGAGGATACTCTAGCTGACAAAGCTCAAGAAATTTGAAGTGTTCGCCACCCTAATCGCCACACTACCTTCACTCCTCACCCCTTGCTTTGTACTCATCCTAATCCTGGTCCTTTCCTTATCCCACACATTCCAGCTCTTTTCCTTCCTTCCTCAGAGGACAATTCTGATGTGCATTAACTCTTGTATCGGTTCTTTGGTCCTTATGAAAGTTACTCTTTTTATCTTCGCCCTATCCTTCATGTTCCTGAATGAAATCCTTGACTCATTGTTCAAGTTTCTTGTTCAAGTCACCACTCTTGTTCTTGTTACCCTCATTTACCTGGTCTACTGCCAAGTTCCCTTTGGTGAACCCCTTGTCTTTCAGGTTCACTTTTCTTGCAACAACTTTTCAGTAGTCGTTGGTTGTGCACTTGTCACCTATGCACAAGTCCCTATTCCACATCAGGAAGGTCCTGTTGCTACTGCTGCTCCTGTTACCCCTGAGACATCAGATCCTTCTAATCACCTCCCATTTCCTGATTCCACTTCCTCAGAGATAGCTGCTGATTGGGCTGCTCCTATTGACGAAACTGGTTGGGATAATGATTCCTAGTCAGAACATAATCTCGATTGGCACCCCTTTGTTCCTGAACAACCCCTGCTTGATCCAGAAGCTGATAGTTGGCCTTCTGAAGTCCTTCCCTTCAATACCCTTGGATTCCACGATTTCATTTTTCATCCAGAATTTGCTGATCTTGCCACCGATCTCATCCTCAAGGACATTCTCACAAGGATCACTTCTTGTGTCTTTAGTGACTGACACCAAAGATACATTATTGGTCAAGAAGACAGGCCCAATGCTCTAGAAAGAACTACTGGTAGGATCACCTATCAACAAGAGCTTGCCCTTCTGGAAATCCAAAGAGATATTCTTCACCACTGTCCTCGTGGCATTTCTTTAGATCCTTACAAAATAGCCGAAAGGATTTATCAGAGAGATCAACTTCATAGAGAACAAGCAACTGCTCAATTCCCGGAGATTCCTGAGTGGTTCTTTGCTGAACCTCTACCTACCATTACCAAAGAAGAAATCAATTCCCTTTAGTTTTCCATTATGTCAGATCCATCTCCTTCCACTTTTTCTTCCATTGCCTTTCTTGATAGAATTCTTGATGAGAAAGATCCCACACAATATTACTCTTTGATAGCTACCCAATTTGGCTTTTTGAATGGTAACATAGCTAAGCTTATGAAAGACCTTGAGAAAGCAAACAAAGACTTAGAAGAAGCACACACACAAATCCTCACTTCTAGTCTTCCTGGTGCTTCTGTTTCCACAAAGATCTCGAAGAAGA
The DNA here is from genome assembly GCA_038090975.1 of Boletellus pseudochrysenteroides. Taxonomy (NCBI): domain Eukaryota; kingdom Fungi; phylum Basidiomycota; class Agaricomycetes; order Boletales; family Boletaceae; genus Boletellus; species Boletellus pseudochrysenteroides. The sequence continues at coordinate 5,532 of JBBPNQ010000857.1, forward strand.
TCAAAATCTTTGTAGATCCTGGTAACTTCAATGGTGAAATCAAAAAGTTTGATGAATGGTAGGAAAAGATTACTGTATGGCTTTCAGTCAACCAAGATTCCACCATCTCTAAATCTTACGATGCCATTGTCGCTGTACCCTCATGCATGACTGGTTCTCGTGCCAGTACCTTTGCATCTGCCCACCTACAACTTGAATGTGATTATAAATGGAATACCTTGGAGAAAGATCTCCAAGAACATTTCTGTCCAGTTGCTAAACCCAATTGGGCATTACAAAAGCTGCAGAAGCTTAAACAGTCCAACAAAGTCCGAGTCTTCAACTTCATTGAAGAATTCAAGAAGCTTTTCAAAGAATCTGCTATTGAAGATTCCCACACCGCTTACATCCTTGAAGTAAACATCCTTCCTGAGATCCAAAATGAGATTGTTCGCCATGGAGAATGCACTCATAGTATTCAGGCATATCTTAACTTCATCCTTGGTGTTGGCCAAGTCTTTAAAACACAACACTTCCTGAATAAACCTGCTGCCTTCACTGCTTTTGAACCATCCCCTTTCCGTCATCAATCACACCATGACCCTAATGCCAAGGATGTTGATGCCATCTTTAAGAAACTGGCACCCTCCTGAAAATGTCCACCAGCTGGATGTTACAATTGCAGTTCCTCTGGTCACATTGCCAAGAACTGCACTAAACCATCTACACGATGCTGTGAATGTCACTGGTCTTGTGGAGATCACAAACCTTCTTGTTCTCATTTTTGTTGAAAGATCCAGACTCTTGATGAACTAAGCTCGGACTCTGCTGATGATGGTGGAGCTTGCTATGTTCAAGGAATGGTTTATAATATGAAAGAAGCCGAACAGGCTTGCCAAAAATATGGATCCTCTTCTTCTTCTCCTTCAGTTCCTTCCAATAAGGAAAAAGCCAAAGCAACTTGAATCACCTGGGTATTCAAGTTGCCAACGCTTCATCTTGTTCCCTCTCTAGCAACTCCTCTCTGAATCTAAACTATAGCTGAACAGGGTCTTCTGTTGAACAGAAGCTTGGCCGGGGCTTTGTTCCGGTGCTTGATTCTGTTCATACCCCTTCTTCTATTGCTTCCATAGGAATCCCAGAACATGTTCAGATAAGATCTGTTCAAACTTGTGAAATAGTTCTCCCTATTGCTATTGCCTCCACTCGCCATCATGACTGCTTCATTAAAGCCTCTGCACTTCTTGATAGTGGAGCCAATACAATATTTATTGATTGAACCTTCACAACCAAGAACAAACTTCCCCTTATAGCCTTAGCTAAACCAGTCCCGGTTTACAATGCTGATGGTACTATCAACTCCACTGGTTCTATCACACATCAAGCCGAAGTTGTTCTTGATTTTCAAGGACATCAAGAATGTACAATCGCTGAAGTCACTGATCTTGGAAAGAATTAGATGATACTCAGTTATACATGGCTCAAGAACCATAATCCAGAAATAGACTAGTCTACTGGAAAAGTCCATATGACCCAATGTTCCTGGTTATGTAATTCTCTTCATGGCAAACCAGCATTCGCTCATCAGATTGAATCTGATGAACAAGATGCTTTATGCCACTATCACCACATTAAGTCAACAATGACTTCTCCATCTAAAGTTAATTCTAAACCCGAGGATCTCATTCCTAGAGAATACCGTGACTATTTGAAGGTCTTCTCAAAGAAAGAATCTAAATGTATGCCCATTAAGAAACCTTGGGATCATGCAATTGATCTTAAAAATACCTTCATTTCAAAGAAAGGTCACCTAATACAGTGGCTCAAAAAACTGTCTGCATGTTTGCATGTTTTACATTAGTTATGACTAAACACAATAACCCCTAACCCTAGCCCTAACCCACAAGTGTATGGAATGAAGTATGTACGCTTTGCTTTCTATTGGTCCAAGAATCAAGTGATTTGGATGAGAATGGATAGAATAGCAGCCATTTGAAAATGACATGTCATATGGACAGTTTTTTGACTTTACAAAAATTCAACTGTCTAGTACTTGATATGAGCTCCTTTGGCCTTGATAACTGCCTAAACCCTTCTAGGCATGCTTTCTATCCATTTTTGACACTCTTCCACAGAAATCTTCCCCCACTCCACCACCACCCTTTCCCATAATTTGTTACGATCCTTTTCCTTTCTAATGGTATTCTTCTCTTCTGTTTACTCTTGCCTCGCCGCTCTCTGATCCCTGGAATATTCCTCTATGACTACACCTATTTTCTTCTTGTCTCGAATGGCTCTTGGGTAGATCTGTTCTTTCTCTAAGTATATGCCTATTCTTTCTTCTCCTTTTGGACAGCACTCTCCGCAGTAGTTTCTCTTACAACTACTTAGTCATCCACACATTCCATCACCTTCCCCAGAGTTCTATGCTTACACGTTCCTTTGGATAAATACCTGGCTGCCTTGTACTTCTCCTCTCATTCGTGATCTGCACAATCTCAGCGTATTCTCGAGTCACCCTTAGTACCTCCTTGAGAAAATCTCTTTGTCCCTCATAATCCCTTCGAGTGGGAATCCCTTAGTACACAAGGTCTGTCTTCATCACTAGTCCCTTAGTTCTATTAGTTGAGTCGAGTCAAACCTCTTCGTGAGTGTCCTCCTCAGCTAACTCTTAGTCCGTCACTTGAAGTACGCTCTTTGCATATCATAATTGATGAACTCCTGTAGAAGCACTCTCATAACCTGAGAGAGATCTTTTGAGGTGATTCCAAGTGTGTTCAATTGGATTGAGGTCTAGAGATTGTGCAGGCCAGTCTAGAAGCTTGATACCCTGTTCTTCAAACCATTTCTGGGCTCTTCTAGAGATATGCTTGGGATCATTATCTTGTTGAAAGATAATGTCTTCTTCTGGAATTCCAGATTTCTCCATGCTTTGAAGCAACCCCTCCTCCAAAATGGCCACATACTGTTCAGCATCCATCCATCCCTCAACCTCACTCAAGACCCCAACACCATTCCACCCTATACATCCCCAAACCATGAGTGAACCTCCTCCAAACTTAACTGTACCTTTAACCTCTCTGGAAATAAGCCCTTTACCCTTCTTTTTCCACACATACTCTTGTCCATCTGATCCAATCCTGTTGATTTTGGTCTCATCTGACCATATAACTCTCTTCCAGTCCTCCACAGTCCAATGCTGATACTTGGAAGCAAAGGCTAACCTCTTCTTCTTGTGACCAGTAGAATGCAATGGCTTTTTCTTCTTTACCACAGCCTTCAATGAGGCTTCTTTGAGGGTGTTCCTCACTGTCTGAGAAGAAACAGGACTATCAAAAATAGAGTTGATGAAATGAGTGGCTTGAATAGCATTTTTAGCCTTGCCAGTAAGGATTTGCTGAACAATAGCTCTCTTGTTGGTGGAGGAAAGCTTGGAAGGGCAACCACCATGAAGCCTAGGCCTCTCTGGTTGGATTTCCTGAAGTACCTAGGATACTGTAGACTTCCCTAGACCAGTCTGTGAGGAAATCTTCCTGGTAGATAGGTCAAGAGAGGCAAGAGAGATGATGTTTTGTCTTTGAGAGATGAAAATGGATTTCATGGTGATGAGAAAATAAACAAAGGGTGGTGGGGTTTATATATGTTGTATCATACTCATTACATAAAGGTAACATAATAGAACCCTTGATGGATGTATGTAATGATATCACAACATGCCAGGGCCAATATATAAAATCAAAACTTTAAGTCAAAAAACTGCCTGCATGACATGTCATTTTCAAATGGCTGCTATTCTATCCATTCTCATCCAAATCACTTGATTCTTGGACCAATAGAAAGCAAAGCATACATACTTCATTCCATACACTTGTGGGTTAGGGCTAGGGTTAGGGGTTATTGTGTTTAGTCATAACTAATGTAAAACATGCAAACATGCAGACAGTTTTTTGAGCCACTGTATGTTCTTCTGTAGGATTGGAAGAGAACTGTGACATTTTAATGACAGCATGTGCGATATCTGTAAGCGACCGCTAGATCCTATACAGGACTAGGGTCACCGACGAAGAAACTTGTGAGGAAAAGGGCAAGAGACTAGTGGGAAATCCTACAAGAACTTGACTAGAGTTCTTGGGGCGATGGGATTTAAGACTATATACTATACAGGTGTTTGTACATGTTGTGCTATTGGTCTGTGCATGTATGGGCTAGAATGTTCTAGACTATAGCAGAGATTAATGAGGCAGTGCGAGGCTATGCGTAATGGAAGAGAAGAGATCGGTGATTAAAGGAGTGAGGCATGATGTCATAGCGGCATCATAGGCCTAGACCAGGTCACGTGACCAGTCACATGATAGTCATCGAAGAACAGCTCTAAGTGCAAAAGATAAGATAATGGCTGATAAAGTGCCCGCGGTGGTTATGATAGGGGCTCAAGGAGTGTGTTCGTAACAATATCTGGTCTGGTTCCAAGCATTATATAAAGCAAGGATCCAATGACCAATTGATAACAACTGCAAAGAGAAGGATTCTCTTTCCCATCATTAGGATGTGAAACAACCAAAGCTAACTGGACTAGCTCTAGCTGACTAAGGCAGTAGTATTGAGTCAAGTGAGTCTGGTGAGCTGTTGGTGGGCTCTCCAAGAGGACAAGACTGCAGCTGTAAGGCACAGGTGTCCCCCTTTATATACTCTATAGGATAGCACACGGACCAGGCAGTGCATGTGAGTACAACTACTATGTATAGTAAGAGTCCAAAGGGAGCGCATGTACAGTAAGCAACTATGAGTAAGAATACAGCATGTGACGGACAGAGATGAAAGGCATGCGGCATAAGAAGCAAGGGCATAGGGCATGAGGAGACATGAGGCGAGTCATGTGGTGATACATGAGGCAAAGGCAGTGGCATAGCCATGCACAGCATGGAGATTAATAGCATGAGGTGTATCATGAGGTATGATGTTGTAATGATGTCATGGTCTAGACTGAATCATGTGATGAGGGTCTGGACATAGGTCATGTGATGTGTCATGTGATAAGTCATGTGACACGAAAAAGAGCATGGAGTGACAAGTCAAGCAACATGTCTTGTGAGTGTTGTTTGGGCATTAGGAATGCAAGGAAAAATAGGGGCTTTTGGGTAGCGATCGTAACATTATCCCCCTCCTAGAGATCAACTTCCAGGCGATTAAAGGGTTGTTTGTGAGGAGGTGACTTGACGATCGGTTGACCAAAGTCAGTGAAAGAGGCAAGAAAATCTGCCTGTGCAAGATGAATATGCTGTGGTGCAGAGGGATGAAGGCGACGAAAGTTTTTAATGGCAAGGGAAGAACCAGTAAGATTACTGAGAGGTTCCCATGTACAGTCTTCATCAGTATAGCCTTTCCAATGCACAAGGTATTCAAGGCGACGTCATTTGAAGTGAGAATTGACTATGTAGTCAACTTCATATTCAACATCACGATCTTTGGTGACATTCACAGGTCCAGGACAGAAGCTAGGCTGACCATCAAGTTGTTCCTTGTAAGGATGGACTCTGGAAATGTTAACAATAGGGTGGATGTGCATAGAGCGTGGGAGATGGAGTTTAACTGCGTTATCTCCAACAAGCTGAATGATTTCATATGGTCCAAGCCATCTTTCAGATAACTTGCAAGAAGCTTGGGTTAAGCAAAAGTTATTTGTGAAAAGCCAAACTTTGTTTCCAATGGAATAATCTGGAGAAGCAGAGTGATGTTTATCTGCTTGAGCTTTCATATGAGCCTGAGCTTGAGCAAGAGATTCTTTA
>JBBPNQ010000858.1:0-11284 GCA_038090975.1 Boletellus pseudochrysenteroides
CCAACCGTTCCATATCTGCCGTCGCCGAATTGTCCGTGCTGAGCTCAGCGTTCGTACGTAGTCTGTCCTCGCATCGCCGCCTCCTCATTAAACTCCCCTTCCAAGCCACATCCCCAAGGGTGCTTTCGCTTGATGACAGGAAGCGTTCCGTCCAAATACGTTGGTTGAGGAACCCGACTCAGAGCAAGACGACCTCGCTGTTCTTCATACAAAGTTCGTCGGTGGGGTGGATCTTCCCGAGTGTGAGTTCCCTTCCTTGTACTACCCTCCCTTGTTCAACTCTTCGTAGGTGAAAAACGCCCTTCGAACGAACCGAGACGCCGCTTCGTTCTCTTCCCTATACAATATCGCGAGGTAGCCGTCTGTCTGTCTTTCCTGTCCTGCACGTCAAATTTACATGCGATTAGATATGGCAAATGTACATGAAAGCCGAAGCTTCCTTCTGGACTGCCGAGGAGATGGATCTCTCCAAGGGTCTCCATGACTGGAACACCCGGCTCAACAATAACCAGCGTCACTTCATCTCTCACATACCCGCGTCTTTCGCCGCTTTCGACGGCATTGTCAATGAGAACCTTGTCGAGCGGTTTTCCAATGAGGTTCAAGTCACCGAGGTATGTTGCTTTTGTGTTTTCCAAATCATAATGGAAAACATCCATTCCGAGACATACTCCCTTCTGGTCGACACCTATATCAAGGACCCTACTCAACGCGAATATCTATTTGACTCCACTCGTCACCATCCCTTGCGTCGAGGGCAAAGCTGACTGGGTCCTTAGGTGGATCTTCACTGAGCGCCCCGTCGCTTTTGCCGTCACCGGATCGAAGAAGCATGGTTTAGTACCCGGTCTCACCTTCTCTAACAAGCTCATCACCCGTGACGAAGGAATGCATACTGATTTTGCATGCTTACTCTTCAGCCACCTCAAGCATCGCCCCATCCCGATGCAATGCTCGTCTTATTGATCGGAATGAATGCCAAGTTTGTGCCAATACATTGAATTTGTCGCCAATTGACTACTGGTTTCGTTGGGAATGACAAGGTGTACGATACAATGAACCAATTTTTTTGAGAAGTCCGTCTAACTACAGACTTTAATTTTCTCCCAAAACTGACAGAGGCAATGGATAGCAGATCAAACAAGAACTTCTAAGCTGGTTCCATTTCAAATATAGTACTACCCCATAATGTAGACAATGTATTCTTCCTCCTCAACAGAGATGTTGACATGAACAGACGGCATTGAGAAAAGCGAGTGAGAAAAAAAAGCGTCAAACGAAAGGAGAAAAAGGACAATCAGGGAAACAAAGATCAACAACAGAGGGGGAGATAAAGAACAACGCCGACAGGGAGAACGACGACAGGGAGGGGAACGATGAACAAGGGTGGGCAGAAAGAAGAATGGGAAAAAACAAAAGGGAAGACAGGTTCTTATAACGTCCGCTAACGCTGTACCAACATGACTTGGAATGCTCCGACATTACTAACCGAGGCGGTTCCGGGGGGTCTGTCAGTGTGATTTTTGGCTGGGTGACCGGAACTTTTACTGCATGCTGTAATTACGTGCTGTAACTCTTCTTCACGGTAACAGGGCACCACAAACTCCTTTAAAATAGATATGAAGTTTGCGTAAAGCGGCTAAAGCCGACCTATACATTTCCTGATGGACGTCGTTGGGTGATGGAGTCCGAGTGACGTAGCGGGCAGGCTTACAGTCATGTGCTCGTTCAGAAGCGAGACTTTGTCTTATCATGACATTCTGTCCGACAGGCGCGCTGTCGGATGTTTAGCCTCACAGCACGGTCGCTGCACGACCTGTATCCAAGACAACCTTAATCGGATAGCAGGCGAAGATCTTATTTCAACTTTCTTTGCGGCGAGACAAATATGACTTGACAGGCTTCATTCCCCTTGAGGTTTTGACGCAGTTCGTGGTAGCGCTACCACAGCTGTCTTCTCGGAACCTATCTGATGCCCTCTGTTCCACAAGGTTTCTTCAGGGCGTCACCATTGCATCGGCATCTTTTGCCATTCGCATATAAGTCTCCCAACTATGAACATATCGAAACAGTTCCAGACGTTCGTTTCCCCCATCATTTCTTCTGATCCACGGATTCCATTCGTTTTTCTCCTATAGCACTGGTTCTCGACTAAAAATCATCGAAACCTTTTCCCTCATTTTGTCTGAAGAATGCCCGCGGGTTCAACCATCTTCAGAGTATGGGTTTCCGTCGCCCTAGCTGGGCTCGCCCACGCGCACGCCAGTGTATTCCACCCAGCGATGTACTGCGTCAATGTGATTTTCTCCCTCTTCTTCTGTCATACCCCGACTTACGCTCCGCTTGCATCTGCGCTTTGGCAGGGAACGACTCCAGGAGTAGTTGATTTCAACAACAATCTTCCTGTTCACCCACTTTTCGATCTGGCGTACGACCAGTACTGGAACCACGCCTACGAAGATGTAACTTTGAATCTCTTCAAATAGACTATTATACTCATTATGATTTGGTAGTGCTCCAAGTTTCCACCCGACGAAGGCGTTTTTATGGAACTGTACGCTCACCCTTTCACGCGTCACTTGAATTCAACTCACGGACTTGACCTTGCGCCCCTTCTCCTTTCTTTCTTGGCTGCTGTTTTTCTTGACTCTCAGTCCTGCTGGCGGAAGTATCACTCTGGAGATAGCGGATAATCGTGCCCACACCACACTCAACGCTAATGCACAATTGTCCGACTGGGGAGACGGATTGGATCATCCCGACGACTATAATAACCCCAACTGCATTACCCAACCAAACCGTAAGTTTACCTTCCCGTTCGCCTGCGTGACGTCTGAAGTGCTTGCTTGACCAGTCCATACCTATAATGAAAGTTGGGCTGCGGGTACTGCCCTTGCCATATCGTATGAAGTTCGTTTTCGTTTTCTTGCGGTCTTAGTTTTCGACGATGGTCACGTGTATATTTCAGTCAGACCTCAATAATGTGACACCCGACAACACCGTTGTTTTCAGCGTGCGATATAAGTGAGTTCTCTTGGCCCCATCATTTCCTTCTCTCCTTTGCAAAGGTGTGCTAACCGCCATTATGCAGTACCCCGTGGAAACTCGCTACTCCGTACGATATCCCCCCAGGTATGCCTCCCTGTCCCGATGAGGGGTGCCACTGTATTGTACGAGCCTGTTTTCTTCTGTATGACCGCTGATCACGATTTTACTCTGGCAATCAACAGTGGAACTGGGTAAGCGGATGTTCTCGATACCCTTCTTTCTCGCCTGCTGATCAACTTCGGTTTGTGCTCCAGATTCCCCATGCCTGTGGGGAACCAAACCAGTACTTCTACCCCTATAAGTGCAAAATCATTCCTGATTCGACGCCGCCCAAGACAATCGGAACTCCGAGGACACCTGTCTGGTGCGCAGATGATCCGTCCAAGTGCATAACGGGAGCAAAGGGGGTGATGATCTGGAATCAACAAGAAGGAAATAACATTGTTGTCCCAGGGTTCGCTTCGGACGGTTTCCCGAACAGCCCAGGGTACAACCAGAATTGCGGTTTCAGGGATGGTGCGTGTGCTTGCTTTCCGCCCCTCCTCCCTCCTCCACTCGTGTCGTGATGAACTGGGTGACGAATGGCGTGCGTTAGGTGCTCAACATGACATCTTTGTGGAGGTGACCGGAGACACGTCGAGCCCCTCCGCATCGGCTTTGCCCACCTCCGCCCCTGCGTCTAGTTTGCCGGCTGGGTCTGGCGCATCGACTTTGCCTGCCTCGGACCCTGCATCCAGCTTGCCGACTGGGTCTGGTACACCAGCTTTTCCTACCTCCGCCCCTGCGTCTAGCCTTCCGGCGGGGTCTGGTACACCAACGTTCCCTGCCTCCGCCCCTGCATCTGGCCTGCCAACTGGGTCTGGTTCACCGTTTTCGCCTGCCTCCGCTCCTGCGTCTAGCCTTCCGGCTGGGTCTGGTACACCGACTTTCCCTGTCTCGGACCCTGCGTCTGGCCTGCCAACTGGGTCTGGTACACCGTTTTCGCCTGCCTCCGCCCCTGCGTCTAGTCTTCCGGCTGGGTCTGGTACATCAACTTTCCCTGCCTCGGACCCTGCGTCTGGCCTGCCAACTGGGTCTAGTGCACCAGCTTTGCCTAGCTCCGCCCCTGCGTCCGCCCCAGCCGGGTCAAGCACGCCATCCGGTGGGACGTGCCACCGATCCGCCCAAGAAACCGCCAGCGCGCACTCGAAACGCATGAAAACGCATCGTAAAGGACACCACATCTTTTAGTTGCGAGGTTAGGCGTCATCGTTGACCGTTGATTGCCGTGGCATATCCCCAGTTATCAAAAAGAAATATAGATACAGAACTTGTTCTGGATACCCCTTTTTTCCGTGTTTTCCGAGGCGTTTGATCGCGCTGTACTCCTAGTAGTGCCCGCTTTCGTCTCTTGATCTACCTTGCGTACATATACCTTTTTTTTCAAAGCGACCATGTATGTATGTATGTATACCGGTATACAAACCATGATGGGAACTTGAATGACTCGTGGCGAAGTTCAGCATCGAATACCTACCAAACAGGAGCCAGGATTCAAGTAAGTGAAATAAAAGGGAGGGCTGGACTCGGGACGCGTGTACTTGGAGTGGTTTGTTGACATAGTTTCTGGCGGTGGAACAGTACCGAGTGCGTCAATCCATTAATGGGTCTCCATCGTCAGGCACTGTAGAACGCCAGTTGCCAGTGAACGACGTTTGACGGCAGAGGGAGTATGGCCCTGTCGGTGCACACGGATGACTTGGCCCAGGGCCAAGTAGTATGGGAAAAGCAAGGGACGTGAAGCTCGGCGAAACCGACCGTCAGGTTGACAATACTATATTGACGTGCCACGTCCTCTAACGCATCGCGTCGTCTAGGAGTGACAATTCAGAGTCAGACCTTCAACCTTCAGGACACACTGGTTACCACGTCACAGGGCGCGAGCCCCCGAGTGCAGCAAGTGACGAGCCAGTTTTTTTTTTCCACATAAAATGAGATTGGCCCAGGTGGGATTCACGCTCGCGATGGGTCCGCTCGGGGCGGATCACTATGTGCTTGAGTGCCAAGTCACCACCGGCACAGTGATCAACTAGTAGGTCGTAACTCGATCGCAGGTGGATCGGGCGATCCGGCTTCCCTGCTGAAACCGAGCCGGGGATAGATTGGCCATTATTCTCTTGGGAGTCGCGACCATCCGGAAGGATGTTGGGCAAGTTCGCCGAGACGCGGGCTGGGGGGTCACTGACGGATATGCGTTGCCTTGGCGGCTCGGCACCGAGGTGTCGTGGTAGATGTTTCCAAATTACGTTCTGACCCAACACCCGCCTTCACGGGAGTATCAAGTTAACAGCGGTTTCAAATCTCACCTGCCAGCGATTGGGGGCGCTACATCACAAAAATTGCAAAATTGCGAGATTGCCCGATACGGCTGAGTTTCCCTGACAGCACGTGAGATCAGTTAGTCGCAGCTGTTTGCTTATGTCAGGAGTTATCATGAAATCTGGGCCTCGGCACACCCCAATAAATTGTAATATTAAAATCACTTGTAGTCGCCCAAATTCTGATAATAAAATATATTGACTTCTCATAGATGGTGTGAAAGGCGAATGCGCCCACGACCGGAGTCGAACTACAGTGAACCATACCCTTCCTATGGCCATGCCTTCGTCGGCGATCAGGTTGGGCTAGGCTGTACCACGGGTATACCTGAGGGCATCACCTGATTCGTCGCCCATAAGGGCGGCAGCGAGGGGTGGGTGACAGCGATGGCGACGGCAAAATGGCGTGGAGCCAGCGAGGATGAGGGCGAGGCGAGGCCGTGAGCAAGCGCCGCGCTCACGTTCAAGTGTTCTCATTCACTTTGCACATGGGCGACGGCGAGGGGCGGGCGCGAGCAGGACGGTGGGAGAGGGCAAGGGTGAGAGCGAGAGCAAGGGCACGAGCATGCACCGTGTTCGCATATGGGGGCAAAGTGGCGGAAGCAGAGGCGAGGTGGCGAGCAAGCGCCATACTCACATACAAGTACAAACGAGAACGCACATCGTGGTAAAGCCTTGTGGCCTAATGGAATGTGTGAATGGACAGTAGTTACTGTTTTTGGTAACCGCAGGTAGTCGCGAGTTCGACTCCCAGTAGTACACAACACTTAATATTACCTCACCACTACAATAATGTTACAATTTGAAATTCAATGCTGTCTACTCAAGTGGTGAAAATGAAAGAAATACGAAAACTTAAGAAAAAGTGGAAAAAGTGTGAAAAGCTTAAAAAAGTACCGCCTTATTTTTCTGATCAGTGTGGCGGCCCAGTAAGCATTCAATATAACCCATTATTTGGATATATCAGAAAGACAGCACTTGTGCAAAAAGTCTGCTTCGGGTTCGGGAAAGGCGTTTATTGAGACTCGAGAATACAGTTGACTGAAATCTGATATCTCAAACTAGCCCATAGCACATGATAATGGAAAATATTACTATCTATCGTAATCTCACAATTTTCCTTTTTTTGTGATGAGAGATAAACTACCGAATAAGGATATAGCGAAGAAGCAAGAAGAGAAGCTAAGTGTGTGAAGCTAACTTACTACTATCTAGGACCGCGTTCGGCTTAGTTTTTGGTTTATGCTGGTCGTCAGAACCATTGTGAAACCATCACATGGTTGTTGTCACCTCAGGGTTGGTGGCGTCGGTATTTTTTTTAGCTAGTACTATTCTGCCAGGCGAATACTTTGCACTACTAGTAGCGTATGGTTAGCTTATCTGAGCGGTTCTAAGAATCTTGATTAGGGAAAGCTTTGTTTGTTCAGGTCAACTAGCGTAAACCAAAAATTAAGCCGAACACTTGAAAGCGGTCTAACGTTTTTCATTTAGCTGGAATGAGAGAAACGAACTGTGAAAAGCTTGACCTACATCGACGGAGATTAAGAGCATGAGTTTATGGTGTCACTGAAGTGACCAAAGCCGCTCGATCGACCGCAATTGCTCTCCATGATAGTATATACTTCTCGTTCCCCCCTCCCCACGCGATGATTAACCATTCCCTTGGGGCCCGCCTTGCAGTACTGATTCCTATTCCCATTCACTTGTATGACTTGTATGTTTATACACAGACGATTCTTACAAACGGCATATGTCTGATTAGATTGCCAGGTGCTATGCCCCCTCCCGCAGGGGTGTGCATCAAGGCACAGTCGAACTCCGATCCTTACACTTTCCGGTATGGCCTGATCAGCAATGGAAGTTGGGGCCCCCGTGTCGGATCGCTCCGCAGAACGGGACGCGCGACGGCTGACCTGCTAGCGACGTCGCTGGCAGGCACCGTAAGCTCAAACTCGAAAGCCCGTAAGAGGGAAAACAGGATTGCTTTCGTCCTGTGTTTTTGTAGTCAATAATGATGATTCTTGATAGGCTGCGGGCGTGCGACTTACTCCACGATCGAGAACCGGAAACCGATACACGCTCTAGGTCCACTGATAAAAGTCAACATGTGACCCCACACGGCCGGAACTTGGGAGACCGCTTCGGGTATGTTGTTCCACCGTTCGGGACTGTAGCACATCCGTTACCAGTTGAACTTCCCGACGGGAGGAAGGACGCAATGACATACTTGAATTCGTGAGCGTCAGGTCCCCATAGTTCTTTAGACCGATTTATCGCCGGGATTGATATTAAGATCGAGTCACCCTTGGAAATTCTTTTCAAGACAATGAAGCGTTATGTGCGTCATCGTGCAAATAGAATTGAGCGACGTACGCGATAGTGCTATGGACAACGCCGTATCTGTCTGTGTATGGCTTCTCGACAGGCACTTCGTCGTCCTTCATTGCAATCCGCATGGCTCCCTGGACAGGCGCGTGCACACGGAAGGTCTCTCGAACGACCGCGTCGAGGTAAGGAAGTGCCATAAGCTCGTCCATCGATGGCGTATCCGTATCAATGGTGAAAAGCTCATCTCGGAGTTGCTTTTGGATATTGGGTGCTTGGCTCAGGGCATACAGTGCCCAGGTAATCCCACTACTATTATACCGCCACTTAAGTCCACATATGACGAAGACAATGGGTGAGGTCCTACCTCGTAGCTTCGTGACCCGCAGAAACAAATGTAGGGACCTCTGCAAAACATGTCATTTCAGTCAGCATCTCGTCAATCTGAGAGTGCACTAGGGGGAACGCACGTGCTATGACATCCCTATCGGTCATTCTCTGACTCTCGGGATTGTCAGTGGCCATGTTTGCCTTCACCAACAGCGATAATATATCCCGACCACGCAAGCCGTTCTTTTCGATCTCTCCATTTTTGTTTGCACTGGCCAGGGCGGCCGCTTTTGCATTCGTTAACAGCTCTTTGCCAATTTGTTCCAGCGTGCGCCTTGCAGCATCGTTTCTGCGGGCCTCGGCAGTAGGCTATAAGGTGCAAGAGATCCATGAACAAATCGGCTCCCAGAGAATGGGATGGCACCCACAATCAACCGCAGAATCGGGATGAACGTCTTCAATACATCGCCTGTTGCAGTGCTCTGCATCGCTGATAATATGATTGAGAGGGCATTGTTAAGCTTGTTCGTCCGCCCGACTGAGCCAAGTGAATCAAAGTCGTAGTTGAATCCTGTTTTTCATCAGTGATGTTCATTCGTGTGCAGAACCACCATACCACCGAGACCGATAATGTCAAGTGTCAGTCTGCTCATCCAGGGTAAGATGTCGATGCGTGTACCGGTGATCGTGGCAGTAGGATCCTTGGCGATCTCAGAGGACCATATATCACGAAGCTGAGGTGGTAGTGGATGGAGCCATGTAATCAGAAGAAACAGGTCAACACGCACGTGGTCAGCTTTTGCGAGGAACGTCTCGGTTAGTCCACGGATATGCGCTGGGCCGAATGCAGGGTTCTAGACATCACTAAATCAGACTGATGATACTCTTTTTGGTGATCCAGCTACCAATATACGTCTCTGTTCATGAACAATTCAGTCGGCGTCATCATGAGAGAAATTGATGCAAACCTGCTGGCGATGCTGAGTTCCCTCCACGACGATTACGCCTACCATGTTAGTGGTCAACGTGTGTGACCAGTTGGCGTGATGTCAATTGCCTCACCTCCTCCGAAAACTCGTGTAAATGATTTTCTGATATCGGGCGGTTTCTGATAATCGTTGCTGTGGGTAAATATATGGTTGATGGCACGTGTGTCCACCGTCATCAATTGGCTCTCCTAGGTACCAAGCATGTCAAAAACCGATTTAATCTCTGTGAGTGAGAAGACAGAAACGAACATTCAAAAACCCATTGACTCTCAGCGTGCTGCCATGTTCTTGCACCCATTGTTCGACTAGCATGCCATTCTCCTAAGTAACGAGTTAGGCATGTAGGCTTAAACATGGTACGGCAGTGACACACATCGTTCGTCACTTCGCGCATACTTCCAAGAAAGAAGCTTGTTCCTTTCGGTCCTCGTAGACGGCGCAGCGTAGACCTGCGCAATGCACGATACCACACGAGCCGAAGGAGCTTCCAAAGTGAAAAGGCTGTCGCCGCAACGATTGCACGGAGTAACAACTTCCTAAGCAAGGACATGGTGAAATCTGTGTCGCGGTGGCGGTCGTGGAAGTTGGGTGGTTGTACGCACCATGCTGCAGCAACCGCATTTATGGATTTTCAATGGACGAAGAAGGACCAGGTCGTAATATTTGGACTTAATGACATGAATTTTCGACCAAGGGGGTTTTGGCAGCTACCGAACAAGCTGTAAAAGTTCCAGCACGCAGCGAGCACGCGCATACCCCGTGTAAAAGTGGGGTGATCACACGTACAGTATGTGTTCAACCGTTCCCGAAATATCGGGGGCTTTCAGTAATAGCCGACGCGAACCGAAAGACAGCTCACCTTACACAGTCCATCAACAAAGTATCCACCCAGACGCACAGATAGAGACCAGCCGAATTGTACACCAAGAAGGCGGCGGCGGCGGCGCTGCGCTAATTGAATGTGACATTGGTGCGTCCTAATCTGATCGGAAGCCTTCCAAAGTTGTGGAAATCAGGCGTCATATCGAAAAGCAAAGTAAGGCTGTATCCATTTCTAGCCTTGTATTGTTCAGAGCTCCATAGACGAATATTAATCATGGTATTCTTACCGTTGATTCGTCGGCACAAGTTACCGACAGAAGCCACTGAGCGGGGCTCCAACTATTACGTTGCATAAAATAGCAGGACGAAACGTAATGACGACTCGTGTTCGGGTCCAGCGGTTCTATTCTCTTGACAACCTTCAGTGAGATGGTTAGCCGATGGGACTGCGAGACCAGCGGGTACTCTCGGTAAACGCGGGACTTGGAGTTATGTCATTCTGCACGAGATGGGTTTTGTTCAAAATGGAAATACAGCTGAATATCTTGTCGCTACTTGGAAATAATATTTTGGACTATGTCAGCCAGTGACAAGTGTGATGTAGAACTTAGTTGCTGATAAGATTGCAATTGAAGTGAATCACTATCGACCAAAACAATTACATTGAAGCAGCCTAGGGGAACCAAAAACTACTGGTAATTGAGAATGTCATGGAATGTCTCTTTATTGGTGAATGAATTGACACAGTACTCTTCAACAACCCCCAGATTGCTGTTGCAAGACATGTTCTGCAGCACCCAAGCACCAAACTTGGGGATCAGCTGGATGACCTGGTGAACATCATCTGTTACGAACACACTCCTACGAGCCCCTATCGTAACCTTCGCGGACACCTTATCTTCGCAACTATCTTATCTTTTGGACTTAGAACATTTCTTCGACAACTATCACGTGACCGGTCATGTGACCTGGTCTAGGCTCATGATGTCACTATGACATCGCGCCTCACTCTTTTAGTATCCGTTCCTTCTCTTCCATTCTAACATAGCCATGCATAGCCTCATTAATCTCCGCTACAGCCTAGAACGTTCTAGCCCGTACGCGCACAGACCATGTAGTCAATAGATACAAACACTGTATTAGTATAAGAACTATGAATCCATCGCCCCAAGAACTCTAGTCAAGTTCTTGTGGGAATTTCCCCTTGATCCACTTCACTCCCTTTCCTCCCAAGTTTCTACGGTCGGTGGCCCTAGTCCCGTACGGGATTAAGCGGTCGCTTACATAGAACTTGACTCCTCATCGTCTACCGTCACCGACAAAACCCCCCCCTTCCTCTCTTATCATCTTTGCCCACGCCCCCCAGCGGTAAGGGGAACCATAATAGCCGGACCCGAGGCTCAATGGGAATTA
>JBBPNQ010000859.1:0-11265 GCA_038090975.1 Boletellus pseudochrysenteroides
CTCGGACGAGGGGGGCACGTGGGCGGTGGGTTCTGCGGTGGGTTCAAGCGCGGGCTGGACCTGGACCTGGGCCTGGGCCTGGGATTTCCCTCCGATGCGGTGCGTGCGCTTGCGCCGCGCCTTGACGGGGCGGCGTTCGGGGGGCGCGTGAACCCCCAACGCGTTGACCGTCCGCGGGGGCCCGCTCCGCACGGCAAAGTGCGCGAGCGAGCGGGTGTACGGGGACAGTGTGTGGTTGGAGCTGGTGAGCGTCGACAGCTGGTGCAGTGTGCTGTTCAGCGTCGGGCCGAGGACGATCTTGGGATCCGCTTCGAACATGGTGTGGTGCGGTGGGGGCGAGCCGGAGTGGAACGGGTCGAGGTGGGCGGCGGACGAGGAGACGGAGAGGCGGCGGAGCGAGAGCGGGGGTGGTTTGTGGACGGATTCGTGGCTGTGGGCAGAGTGAGGGTCGGTTGTGGGTGGCGTTTCGACCGAGTGGGCGAGGCCGCTGCTCGTGGACCGGGAAAATTGGGTCTCGACGCTGTCTGGTGTGATGGGGCGACGGGTGAGGGGTGCCCGCGGTGCGCTGCCGTCTGCGAGTGAGCTGGTCCGGGACATTTGGGCTGGAGTTTGGATCATCGATTGTGAATGGTAGACCCGCGGACGGGTGATGGTACCTCCACCGACAGCAGGGATGGTCTCGTACTCGGTGATGGAATCGTCTGGGGCCAAACTTGCGGGCGGCGAATAGTCGAATGAAGTGTCTTCCCAGTCGACCACCGAGTAGGATGTTTTATCTTCTTCCCCTGCCTGCTCTTCCTCTTCGTCGATTTCCGACGGCTCCTCGGTGAGATCTGCGAGGCCCTTGTTTTGCTTGAATAGTCGGCCGAAACTCGAGAAAACGCTCTTCGTGGGTAGCCCCTCTGGACGGAGTCCATATGTCGGGTCAAAATTTTCAAGGTCGGGTAACGAACTAGCGGGTTCGGTTGGAAGAGAAATAGCCGGAGCGGATTGAACGCTTCTCGACGTCCTCCGAGTCGAGCTTGCGACAGAGACACCAGAGACGGAGCGAACACGCCAGGCATCAAACGGCCGACGCACCACGGGTGGCGGTCGTTTGTCGAGATACGGTGCTTCCACCTTTGCCTTTACCCATTGTTGACTCAGACGATGAATGATACCTGGCAGATCCTCTCTGAACATCTGACGAAGCTGCCCTTCGATTTCGCGCTGTATGAACTTTTGAATGACGGCGATCGAGTCAAAGGTGCTGTTGATATCGACGTTTTGGAGAGGGTCGGTTTTGAACACGAGGGTGATACCCTTTTGTTTGGAGACGACAAGAACGACGTATGAGTTGAGCTTGAAGTGGGAAAGGCGAAGAAGCATGGGTACGACAAGAGGTTCTCTCGCTGCCAGCATTCCTCCTGAACCCGTCATGAGGTGTATGTCGGGTTGCTTATGGTTCAGGGGATTTGCCTTGCGCGCAGAGTGTCATCCCGGGTCCTGACGTACACGAAAAGACAGATGGTTCGTACCTGTACATTGGTTTTGAGGACCAGGTGAGCGTCGCCAGCATACGTGAGACGGAATATGCCTCGAAATTGATCCATGGTGAGATCACCAATATCCCGAATTTCTAGTTCAGGAGGCTAACGGAGGGTGAGTGCGGTGATTGCGGCGAGTGTAGCGGGCGTCCACGGACCTGGGTGCCCATCTCCAACTCGACGACCTCGATCTTGTCCGCAATGACGGGCGGTTTGTTTCCCTTGTTGAGCGCATTGTTGAGCATCTGGATGGCATCGGAGTGAAATTGGTCGGAAAAACGGGGCCATTGAAAGGTAAACGACATGTCTTGACGCGCGTGTCATCCAATACAATGATTGCGGTGCAGTGAGGTTAAGACCCGGCCATGAACATCGTGCTGGTCGACGAACGTAAGTGAGCAGCTTGGCTGACTATTGAGCCGAGTCCCGGACACCATCAGCTCAAGGACCTCACAATTGCCATCACCAACGTTTCATGTCACAGCTGGCGACGTCGAACAATACATGAACGGTGTCCGAAGATTTCTCGGTGGAGGCGGGCCTAGCACACAACTACCTCCTCCTCCGCCCACAGTACCCCCGCCCGCACCCGCCGCGTCCTTTCTTCCTCTTTCGAGACCTTCCTGGCCACCTCAAGATTCCCCGCCGGCATCCCCCACGGATGGCAAATCCATCAGTGGTACCCCAGGTCTTGTCATCCGCAAAGAACGGGCCAAGCCGTCCCAGGCAGTGTCTCCGACGAGCGAGCAGACTCCCGGAAGCGCTTCTATTCAATCCCCACGGTCGGAATCGACGCCTGCGTCGGCACGCTCACCCACGGGCAGTACCGTGTCCTACAATCTCATTTCACCGACGCGCAGACCCGCCACAAATGTTGGCTCGCCAATCACCGCCGCCTCGTCGTCTCGCGTGCCACTGCCGAGTCTGGGGCAACCCATGACGTCGGAGAGTAGCACAGGGTGGAAACACACGTCTAGATTGGTCAATATACGAGATGAACTCCTCATGAGCTTGCTCACCAGCGAAGCCGTCGTCGACAGCCGCGAATGCGACATCCTCAGCGCCGAGGAAGTCGAAGAGCTCAAAAAGGTGCGCGTCTGCGAATCACACTTGCTTCCGACGCATCTTGACGCATCCTTTTACAGGAGCATCATGTTCTCAAGATTCGACTGACGGCGATGCAAAAAAAGCTCGAGCTCGAAACCAAGATTCGTGACGCGGCATTGTCGTTGTCCAAGGTGAACGCAGTGCACAGAAAAGTTTCGAAGCAAACAGAGGAGCACCTCGAGACGGCCGAACGCAAGGTCGCGGCGGCGCAAAAAGAACTATGGCGCGTGTCGGAGCGGACGAGCGAAGTATATCGTAAGCTGCTCGAACACCGTGCTGGCGTGCTGGGGTACTCTGTGCACGAGATGGAAAAGAAGATCCTTCCTTCCCTGAATGGCATATCTGAACCGGACCCTTCGGGAGCCGTCACGCCGAGTCGAAACTCGACCATGAGCTCGATCACCAGTGCCACGTCCGCCCCATCCAAGTTTGACGGTGCCCACTTGTTTGCTGGCCATGCTGACGCACAAATACCCAAAGCGCCCCTTTCCACGTCCGATATCGCTACTCTCGAGACCAACTTACGTGCCGCCACCGAGTCTCTCAATGCAGCGAACAAGAAGAACGCAGAGTTGGCACGTGAGCTGTCCCATCTTCGTTTGGAAAAGGAACAGATGGAAACGACGATGAGCATGGAACTCCAGAATGCAGAGGAGACGGTCAGTGCACTCGAAAACGAGCTCCCGCGGTTCGAGGAACTTCAAGTGCGTTGTGACGAGCTAACGAGGGAGCACGCGCGATGGGATGAGGACAGGCAGAAGTTGGCAGAGCGAGAGCGAGAAGTGGAGAGGCTTGAAAGACGACTCGAGGTGTTGGAAGAAAAGAGTGGCGAGGCCACGGAAATGGAGAAGACATTGACTTCAATTCGGGAGAAGGCGGACATGGATGTGCAGAGAAAAGGTGAAGCCCTTTCGGCTCTCCAGGTGGAGTATGAGGAGGCACGTGCACATTGGGAGGCAGAAAAGGCTGTGATGGAGGATCAGCTGGATCAGCTGAGAGGGGGTGGCGAAGAACGAGTGGAATTGGATGGCGCAATCGAAACTCTCAATGTGCTGATGCAGCTCCACTGTGTTGATCACCCATCCAGGGATATGTCGTTGCAGGGTCTACTGGCGTCCGTTGGAGCCCACTTCGAGAAGCTCTCTGCGATCGAAAAAGAGCACGCCGATTCCCGGGTGCAACTGGTGTCTCAGCTCCAAGGAGAACTTGATGCATTACGGCAAGAAAGAGATGACGCAAAACGGGAAGCCATTGGTCTGGGCACCCGGGTGAAGGTTACCCTCTGATTCACTCACATTCGACTTGATGCTAAATTCAATATTCAGGAACTGACCGCGCCATCCATTTATACCGGTCCACCGATTGAATACAGAGGCGAAGTCGGCGATGTCGTTGCGCTTCTGCAACCCGTCTGGGCTGTTTTGCCCGCTCCTGAACTGCGCTCAGCAAAACTCGCCGCGCCGCGCCACCTCCGATTAGCTTCCACAGCGTCCAGCCCTGGTGGTGCCCATTCTAAACCAGGTCTACCCTCCCTGTCGGACATGGACATTCGTTCTATCAAGGCACTCTATGATCCTAAATCACCCCAAGCCGCCGTCGGTGGCGCTTTCTCCATCGAGGCCTTTGTCGCGCGCGTTCAAGCCTTGGTGATCGATGATCGCGCGTTGATCGAACGACTGATTCGATATGCGCAAGCACACAACCTACTCAAGAAGAACGCTGAGCGTGCGCAGAAACTTGCCGAGGACAGCAATGCTGCGTTGGGGACGTATCAAAAGCAGGTCGCCACGCTCGATGATCAAAACTTTGCTTTACAAAACAAACAAATCGCTTTGTACGTACCTTTTCTTCCTTTGATCATTTTTTTGGAGAGAAAAGAAATCGGGTGAAAGAGTGTTGCTCATGCTGTGATGCAGGATAAACGAGATACAGGAGCTGCGCGCCGCTGTGGACCGCGCGGTGGCGGAGAAGAGGGACATAGAGATGCATGCCGCCGACCAAGCGGAAGCTTGTCGACAACTGACCGAGGCCAACAACACGCTGAGTGCCAAGACGCTCACCCTGGCGCAAGAGGTCGTCTCGGCCCCAGAGGCGGTACGCAAGCAACTCGAAGGTCAACTAGACGAATGTCAAAGGGCGCTCCGTGAAGCCCAAGGCGAGGTCGAAGCGATGCGGGGGTTGGAACAGACGCAGCGGATTGCGCTGTTGGACGAGCTCAACTCGATGCAGACCGAGAATGCGAACCTAAGGGCACAGTTGCGCGCACTCAAGAAATAAATATGATCATCCTTCTCCGTCGTCCCTCTTATCCCTCTCGAGTTGGACGTGTAATGAAGAAAGCGCTGCCTTTTTTTTAGATGGACAAGAAAGAGGAAGGGCAAGATACCTCTTTTTTTACAAGGAAAATCCCCCAAAAAGGCCTCTGCCGTTTTTCCGGTTGGAATTCACGTTTCTTCCTCTTTTTCTTTTTCTTTTTCTTCTTCTGCTTCTCTCTCTTTTGCGTCTCATTTCCACAGACTACCAATACAAGGATATTCTTGTTATTCCCCCCTCTCTCAGGATACCCACCTGATCAGATCGATCGTTTTAGGGAAACGTATCTTGGCTGGATGTTCTACTTCTTTGCTCTGATCGCTTCGTTCTTTTTAAATGTCCGCATACTTATCCAGTGTATCCGCCTGCTTCCTGCATTGCAAATGTATCTTCCATGCACTCGCTATCTAATTTGCCGAATCCGAAGCATACACACTGAGCATCTATCTCGTCGTCTCGTGTTTCAGAAAGTGGTAGCCTTTTCAAATTTCGTGGGCGAAGAAAAGGGGTACGAAATACAACTAATATACAAAGTCACATTTGGCGTCTTTTTAAAGAGAGAGGAAAGAATAAGAAAAAAAAAATGGTCCCGTGCCGTTGACGCGCTATCTCGAACTTTTCTTGTTCCACCGCCACGCAAAACATCCCGTGCTATGGCACATTTGCTAGGTCACACGAGCAGTCGCATCGTCAGCACGAAGCACGAACCTGGCAGATTCGTCCATGTTCATCTCTCATGTCCGCGGATATAATTCCGACGAGCCGCCGATCACATCACCAACCCCTGAAACAGATACAGAAACAACACCAAGTCCACCACCACTTGGTGGGCGGTTCGTCGAACGTGTCGGACGACATGGACGACCAATCCGAGTCGAGCTCGAATCGGTAGGCGGACGTGCGGTAACGAGCGGAAGGTACCTGTGCAATGTATGTGCATGTCGTGTGCATGTGTGAATGGGAGGTGAGAAGGAGAGAGGAGCGGAGCGGATGCATACACGATGTAACGCCCTCATTCTCATACCCATGTTTTGTTCGTGCCGGATAGGGCGCGTGAAAGGTGAACGGGATGAGGTGGGACTACAGCAAGCGGCCAACGAGGGACAAGGAAAAAAGGGGTGGTGATGGGCGGATGAGGTGATTTGGCCGTACGCACTGATGGGGACTGCGGGCGTGTGGTTTGATGGGGAGCGAGCTAGGGAAAACACGACGAGGGGGCCTTTTTATAGGCCCTCGCCCGAGGAACAAGGGCGTTGCCTGCATGTTACTTTTCGTTTAATTCATTGTTCGTAGAAGTTGTTATCCCCAATTGATGCCGCCGCAAGGCGCAAGACGATCGGGGCAGTGGGGTGTAAATATGAGTATTGGGTGGGTTTGCATTACGTCTCTGAGGGAATTATCCGTACGACCTGGATGATCATCGTCGGTGGGTAGGAGCCCTGGCCTTGTTCCAAAGGTGTGGTGGGTTTGGGTTTGGGTTTCGGGGACCGCGGATGTTGGAGTGCTCGGTGGAGGATGAAATCATGCATCGGTTCGGAAGCGTAGATAGCACGGAAGAAAAGAAACGTGCCCTCCAAGACGTATCGCGCTGCCGTAAACAGTCCCGTAGACGTTATAATCCCCCTCGGTGTGCGCTCGCAGCGATAACGGTCGGAGACAAGTGGGGGCGGGCGCGAAAGCAGCCTGCAGGGAGCCATGTGATCATTGCCGTAGAACACATGACCGGATTGATCGACACTCTGACGTGCTGGTTTTATTACGCCAGCACACGACTCGGGTGGCACGGCGAATCGAACGCTTTCAAGGCGGCGCACTCAGTCCTGGGCCCTGGGCAGATAAGCAACTTCCCTGTCCGCGAAAGGAAAAAAAAAAAAAAAAGTACCCTCCGACGTTGAGCGTGCGCGTTGATTCCGAGGCTCCTGGTCGTGCGTCATCGCTCAGGCGCGTAGATTGTTGAGACACTGGCAGCGCAAGGAGGAAACTGTACCACAGAGGTACAGGGTGTTTGGCAAGCTGTCTGGGCCGGACAAGGTGCACATCGCAGCACGTTACTTATAATGGATGGTCAATACACTCAAGGAGGCATCGTTGCCAAGGCCCTCGTTGTCTAATGGCTATGACGTCAGACTTCTAAATAGATTATCTGGAGGTTGTGGGTTCGAGTCCCACCGGGGGCTTAACTTTTCTTAGTATCCCGGTGTGTTTAATTGATTTTTTTGTTCCCGTTGAAGGTGGTCAGTGAGTCATGTGCATCATGCAAGGAGCGAGGCGCCGAGTTTCATGTTTGTATTGCTTGTACGACGGCTCACCTATATTCGGCCCGGGCAGTGCAACTATTCGGAGGATTTTGATCAGTCATCGACATCATTTCGATAAGGCATGTCCCACTCCTCCTTTACAATGACACGTAAAATTCCACCCATCCCGGAACATAATAAATGATGAACAGGACCGCCCCTTGGGTGATTGGGCTTGTTCGGTCGACGTTCGCGGCGAAGCCTGAAACCGGAAAAAGGTCCGGGGTTGCATAATGGTCTATATATTGGTGAGAGCCTTTTTTCTGCCGCCTGCCACCTCCACCGAAATTATTGGCTGTTCAACATGGTGAACCCACATGGAGGCTGCTGACGACCACTGATGCTGCGGCGGCGGTCCATTGTTTGTCAGAGGGAGATTGATTGAGACCGTTGCTGTGCTGTCCAGCTATGCCGTCAGCGAATCAAAGCGCTACATATGGTGGGTATATTGTTGTTTCATCAAGATACTTTGTGGGAATGAAGGTTAATTTAACGACTGCGCCGCTCTGGAACCACCAGCGCCATTGATTTATTTTTCCTTTCATGTTTGGCGGGATTCGCCATGGAGTGGGTTGGCGTTGGCATTCCGAGCTGGTCGGGGTGCTGTCGGATGGGCTGTCCGGGCTCGCGGACTGTTGTGGGCACACTGCAAGCACGTTTCGGATAAGCAGCGTACCTCGTGTAGGTGGGCTGCCCAGGAACGGGGAGGTGCGGGGCGCTGGCAGGACGCGGAAGCAATGGCGGATTCGAGTCCGCGAACGTCAGAGGGCGTTCCCACGGCGAAGTGCAGGGCGACACGATAACTCGGTGCCCAAATTCAATGCCCGCTCCCACACATCCACGCAACGGAGCGCATTGGAGCTCCTTCATCTTGCTTCTTGACTATCTCGTACATGGATCCCTCCCCTCAATCGAGCCGTACCCCCTCCCGCAGGGTACCGTCCCCCCGCACCCCTCCATACCGCGCTTCTCGCTCCTCTGACGCACTCCCATCCGATTTTCCCAATAAACACCCAAATACGTTCACCTCTTGTCTCTCAATCCCCGTGCAGGGCGCCCTCCCAATTATGTCCCAGGATGATCCTCCTTCCGCCACTCTCTCCCGGATGTCCGACCATTCCGCCGCCTCCTCCTCCTCCAAGCGTGCGCCTCGCAAATCAAAGACACACGCCCTTGCCGCTCTCCATTATCACGCCTCCTCACACGATAACGACGATGTCGCTTCACAGGACATCTCTGACGATTTTTCCGGAGATCCCACCCCAATCCCAGTCTCGCTCTCGCTCGACCTATCTTCCGTAAAGACCTCAAGTCCTAGAAACCAGCCGCCGCGCGCATATCCCCGTCCTTTTGGTCTGGAGGATTGTCTCGTTTTCTATCCCACTTCAGACGAATTCAAGGACCCTATGACCTACATTCGCTCGATCTCCGAAAAGGCTCTCAGCTACGGAATTTGCAAGGTCGTGCCACCAGTCGGCTGGAAAATGCCTTTCGTCACCAACACAGAGGTTTGTGTCATCTTGCCGCATTTTTCTCATTTTTTTAATAGTCACCCACCCCGATCTTATATGTATTCATTTCCGCCAGGCCTTTCGTTTCAAGACTCGATTGCAGCGCCTCAACTCCATCGAGGCTTCATCTCGTGCAAAGGTTAATTTTTTGGAGCAGCTTTACCGCTTCCACAAGCAACAGGGCAACCCACGTGTCTCCGTGCCCACGATCAACCACAAGTCCCTCGATCTCTGGCTTCTCCGTAAAGAGGTCCACAAACTTGGTGGTTATGATGCCGTATGCATTCTGCCATGCCACTATTTTTTCCCTACCGTTAATTCGTTTGATAGGTCACAAAGAACCGGAAATGGGGTGACCTCGGCGCTCTCCTCGGCTACAGGGGCATTCCCGGTTTGTCCACTCAAATCAAGAATTCCTACACACGAATCATTCTACCGTACGAGCATTTTTGTGATCGAGTGCGGAATTCACCCACCTTGTCCACTTCACCCGGTGGAACTCGTGATCCTCACCTCAAAACTCACTCAAATATTCAAACGTTGCGAACTCGTAATGGACACATCCGCGATGCATCCTCCCCACCCTCTAGCCCTCTAACATCTTCCTCGAGTGCTTTGTCCGATATTCCAGACGATGGCGATTACAAGGAGCGGAACGGCTCTCGGGCTGAAGGTACGAACTCAAGGAAGAACGCAAAGTCGACGTCCCATGACCAAAGCTCTCGTACGTTTTTTCTGCTCCTTCTGTCGTACAAATGACACAGTCGGGTCTTAAATAGCCACGCGGAAGCGACGTAATGTGCCTACCCGAATGTCACCAGCATCGCCCTCGTCGCAGCCAGACGAGGACACAAAATTAACTCAAGAGGTAGGTAGATCGGTGGAATGAGTTGACTAGCCTTCTGACTCCAAGATAGCAGTCTTGTGAAGTCTGTCAGAAGAAAAATCACGAGGAAGAAATGCTTCTCTGTGACGGTTGTGACTGCGGTACGGGTGATCTTATTGTCGTGTCTCTTTTAGTCGTGTTCTCATTTTTCAAAGGCTTCCATATGTTTTGCTTGGATCCGCCCTTGACATCGATTCCGAAGGATCAATGGTTTTGTCACACGTGCTTATTTGGGACGGGTGGTGATTTTGGTTTTGACGAGGGGGAAGAGCACAGTCTTTCCAGCTTCCAAGCCAGGGATCTTGAATTTCGCCGGAGGTGGTGGGTATCTCATCCCCCCGCCCACAAATCACCACCGGATCTCAATGATCCCACGGTGAATTATGTCGGTAACACACTGGTGACCGAGAGTGATGTCGAGAACGAGTTTTGGCGACTTGTTCAGTCGCCGAACGACACAGTTGAGATCGAGTATGGAGCTGATATCCACTCGACCACCCATGGCAGGTATGTCGCAGGTGACGTTTTTTGCGATATTCCACCGTTAAATATTCTTGATACCCCCACGATAGCGCAATGCCAACCATGGAGACTGATCCCCTTGATCCTGCTTCCAAGGATCCTTGGAATTTGAACAATATGCCCATTCTGGCGGACTCCCTCTTACGATTTATCAAATCAGACATTTCGGGTATGACCGTGCCGTGGACCTATGTGGGAATGGTATTTTCCACTTTCTGCTGGCACAACGAGGTAAGTGTTCGCCGCCTCCTGTCATAAGGCCGTAGTCGTAATGGCTTGCGTAGGATCATTATACGTACAGCATTAACTTCCGTGGGTGTCGCGTCTTCGTTTCATTTCAAAGGTGATATGATTGACCATATTCATATAGAACACTGGGGGGAAACAAAGACTTGGTACGGCATTCCAGGAGAAGATGCAGATAAATTTGAAGCCGCGATCAAAAGCGAGGCGCCCGATCTGTTCGAAGCACAGCCAGATCTCCTTTTTCAGCTGGTAACACTGATGAGCCCGAAGCGCCTCACTGATGCAGGGGTCCGCGTGTACGCATGCAACCAACGTGCTGGCGAATTTGTTATCACTTTCCCGAAGGCGTATCATGCAGGGTTTAACCATGGGGTACGTTTTACACGCGATTGATCGATCATACAGTACTGATTTTGTGCGGCCCTAGCTTAACTTCAACGAGGCAGTCAATTTTGCGCTTCCCGATTGGTTGCCGTACGGTCGTGACTGTGTGCAACGTTACAGAGAGCACAGAAAGTTGCCCGTGTTCTCTCACGACGAACTTTTGGTCACCATCACGCAGCAGTCGACGTCCATCAAGACGGCGTTATGGTGAGTCATCATTTGAACAAGCATGTTTCGCTATTCCCCGCTGAATGTGGCCGGCTGTAGGCTAGAACCGAGTTTAAGGGAAATGACCGAACGGGAGCTGGGATCACGTCAAGTGGCTCGGACCCTTGGCATGGTGGAGCGGGTCGAGGATGAGGACAGGCCTGAAGACCAGTATCAGTGTGTCTACTGCAAAGTTTTCTGCTATCTCTCGCAAGTCACTTGCCACTGCAAGAACGAGGTGGTTTGCATCGAGCACGCGAAGCATC
>JBBPNQ010000860.1:0-11262 GCA_038090975.1 Boletellus pseudochrysenteroides
ATCCGTTCCCAACCAGCAGTCCCGTACAACTGTCAACCCTACATCTCCAACCGCGGCCCCAACGAAGACACTCACCGAAACCGTAACCACTGTATGCGGGACGCCGCAAATGAAAGATAACGGAGCCCCGAAGGAAATGGAACGCCTGACAGGGCTGTGTCTCGAGATCGACGAGGAAATCTGTGAACAGTCTATTCCGTGTCGAACACACTCGGAAGGAGCTTGCAGTGCTGCTGATTTGGCAGTGCCAAATTCCCACTCGTATATCACATCGCACGCAACGCATTCCCTATCGAATAGAAACGTGGGCTTGTGCCTGACTGATACCCCTGCGAGCAAGCTTCCTACGGCAAGTTCCCCAGCGGTCGGTGACGGTGATAATGCAGCGCAGTTCGCCGCTTGGTCGTGTGCATCGAAGACTCGAGACCACCCTGCACCAGGCTCCATGTCAGCGTCCTCCTCTAGCACCTCCCCCTCAACCCCGTCGGCGGCTACGGAATCACATGAACGTGGTGAAAGCAAACGGTGTCAAACGTGGACAATGTTCAAAACACTCATTCATCTCTTGCTTGCAGCGCAAGAGAGAGGTATTGCCCGTCCTGCACGTTCGATAATTGCAGTGGACCTTGTAAAGTCAGACAGTCAAGTCTACCAACGCGCCGGAGTGTCAAGGTTCAGAGATTACACTGCTTTGGCCGAGAAGGCGGGTGTAATCGAGCTTGGTGGCAAAGAAGCGGGTGCATGGATCGCGTTGCACCCAGATTGGTTCGGGGTGGATGACATTACAACTACTCAGTTCCTCTCAGATAGAGACTCGTGTCCCACGTTTGACTCCTCGAAAACGACCCAGGGTCCATTATTAACAGGTTCCGAGACCCCGCTGATCGAGAGAGCGGCAATCTTCCAAACCCCGGGACCTAGATCGCTTTCCCCCGAAAGTAGTCAAACCAGCGCTTCTCCGGATTTCATTCCTGCCCAGTTCCAACCTCTGATAGATACCCTTGTTCGGATACGTGCCGAGGGCTCTCATCACCCCCGTAGATCCCTAGTAGGACAGACGTTGGACAAAGCCATATACTCTCAAGCAGGAGTGTCAGGATTCAGGGAGTATGTCCTCAGGGCTTCGGAGGCGCAGCTTGTCGAGTTTGGTGGCGTTGGGGGTGATGCATGGATACGTCTTCATCCAGAACTGCAATTTTAGGGCCTTGATCCACAACATTCACTTACGAGTGAAAACCGTCTGCATGCTTAATGTAATTATATGAATGAATAGGAAACAATCGCTACCTCGCTTTAGGGATAATCAAAGTCTTGCTGGTGAATAGGATCACATCGAATGTACCCGAGACTTCAGTATCCCGTACAAGTCGATCACCGTAACTGCAAGTGCTACGCCCTAAGGGCGCAGTGGGGTTACTGAGCATGCTGTTGTACTCCGCAGATAGAACGTCGGTCTTCCAGCTCGAGAAGAGTGTGCTACGAGCCAGAAGGTGTTTCATTCTTCTTCTGCGTTCAGGTTCAACATATATATCCATGGTTTCGGAGTTGTCAAATAGTCTTCTCTAGTCTGCTCTATGATACATCAGCAATCAAACGGTTCGGTTCTAGTGTCGTATAAACTCGGTCGACGTCGTCGTTGTCTTCCAGAGCTTCTATCAAGTTGTCTAGACGGTCCATTTCCTCGGCGTCTTCTCCAACCTCCTGTGATTCTAGTGGCGCCCAGTTGACCTCGCTTGTGAGTACTTCACACAGTGGAGACGTTGACGCAAAATCAATGATCACTTTCATGGCCTTGCCGAGGTCTTCTGGCGGACAGACCAGCTGGACGGACGTGTCATTGATGAAAAACACACACGGGAGCTCGATGCCTAGCTCACCTCCGCCCCACGCTGACCAGACTCCTCGTTCCACTCCGCAAAGTCGATCGAACATACATTCATGACTTGATCCAGAAGGGCTTCCATGTCGCTGCCGATACGCACTTTTACGTAGCCTCGCTGTTGGAACATAAATTTGACAGGCGCTGAACGTGCCCTGGAGCCGAGGGTGAGGGACCCCGACCCACTGCTCAAGGTGTGGGATGCGCACCTGTACGAGGTCAGGAGATCCTTGACATGTTTCACCGTGCGATTGACGTTATCCGACCGGCATTCTCTATGTGACTGCAGAGTTGGTTTTTTGGGGGGGGGCTGCTTGTTTACGAGTAAACACTCACATGATGATGCCGATCGTACCGTTGTATATGGCTTCGAATAGCATTGCCTGTCCATAGCCTTTGGTTCGTTCGGCCTGTGACAAGTCATGTTGTCAGAGTGCCGCTATGATCGTTCCATTCAACCCCTGCGCTTATTACCTTGTCAAGTGCATTCTCGATGTTCTCTTTAGGAACGCCAGCATCTCTCGCTCGCCGAATAGCGACAGCCAAGTGATTGTTTTGCTCCGGGTTTGTAGAACCACCCGCTGTGCGACAACGCGTGAGTCTCATAAAGTTGTTTAATTGATTGGGAGCACCAACCTTTTGCTGCAGACACAATGTCCTACAAACGAGCAACGATGAGTCCGACAAAAAAAAAAAAGTGGACAAAAAAAAAGTGTGATCAACGCTTACACGGACAGCCTTGCCATAGATTTTGGACTTTTTGGCGTCCTCTAATCCCTTACGGTGCTTGATTTTAGACCACTGGGAATGCGGTCAGCCTCGGAGACTCGGTGAGACGAACACGTGGTACTTTGTTATGGCCAGCGAAATGTGTTTGGGTCACCGAGAATGGCCGCAACGTCGTTTGAGCCTTTGGTAGGACATGTCCCTGCGACCGGAAAACCGCCCTCAAGAACATTGAGAATGGTGTCGGAACCGAATTCTGCAGTTTAACCAAGTTCAACCGTTGAAGCCCGCTGACTGATCCGTGGAAAACGTAAGCACGTTACAATTATGTACGCTAGAAGACATGTCCTATACCGACGCTGAAGATCGACCACGGACTTAGGATACAGAATGACTACGCCACGCGCTACTTTCAATCTAAGAGGTAGAGATATCAGCCTGCTTAATTGACAGCGTTTCAGGTCGGGAAAGCCGTTGTTCCGAGTTGAGTTCTACGGCCCGCAAGGCAGAAACCAGATCAAAGTGGAAGAACGGTGTCGCCTCAGTTAGAAGGGGCGCAGTCTCTGTTACCCCTTCCCTTCCACGAGGTAGAGTGGGCTGAGACGTTTCATGTGCTTCGACATCTGTTCGTGGGGTCTCCGAGTGAACCTTCCACGCAGCTCTGTGTTCGTCGCGATAGGTGACAACACGGGCGACTTCGTCGGGTAGGTCAATTGGTGTGCCAATGCCAAAGCCACCGGCAATCAGTGCTCGCTGCATCCACGGCGAAAGAATCGAGGCAAAATGGAACTAAATAATGTTCAGTGAGCGGCGTGGAACCGTGGAATGGATACTTGTACTGACTTCCACAGATGCGTTGGTCCACCGTTCGACTTCGCTGCGAGTATCAATCAGCGCTTGTACAGCCGTGGTATCGATTTGGGACCTGATAGAGTCTATGTTAAGAAAACGTCATGCTTGGATCGGAGGTGCTGACGAGCTTACACTGCAGAAAAATCGAGGATAATCGCACGAAGCCTTGGTTTCCCATCGTTCGCTGCCCGAGCTGCTTCGGCTCCACCAGCAATAGGGCCTGGGTCGTTCCAGGGACGATCCTGAAGTTTAATCGCACCGACATCGATGCCACGGCGCATGTTTTCCTTCACGTAGTCTACAATCGTAGAATTGACGATCGAGCAGTTGGGGTAGAGGTAGCTCTCCTCGAAGCGGTAGATGATAATATCAGATGCAGGTGGCCTGACCTTGATCCTGGGGTCGGTAACGCCATCAGGGCGGAGAGGGAGAAAAACTTCACGACTTTCGCTGTTGTCCTGAGGATTAGTAAGTGTGACTTTCCCGAGAAAATAGCCACGAGGATGGGCAACCCGGAGGAGTAAGAGGACTAGCGATGCAATGATCGAGGCATAGACACCATTTTCAATGGAAGAGAAAACGGTGACCAAGACGGTGGCAAACCAGATAAGGAATTCCAAAGGCGATACGCGCCAGTATGTGTATACCTGAGCAGGCGGTGCCACGAGATCAGCGACAGCATGTATAATAACTGCTGAGAGACCGGCGTTGGGGATCCAATAGAATGCGGACGTAAGACCATACAGCGCAACAATGACCACAATTGCTTTGAGAATGCCACTGGCAGGAGTGCGGACACCTGACTTGGATTGCAATGCCGAACGTGAGAATGAGCCAGTAGCAGGATAAGCATGGAATACGCTTCCAATAGTGTTTGCAACGCCTATGGCAATCAACTCTTGGTTGGGGTCAATTTTGTAATTATTCACTCGGCCAAATGCTTTGGGTGACCATCAATACTTTTCCCCGCAAAGACTCGTTCAGACATACACTTTGCGATGGCAATGTGCTCCAACAAGAGGATGATAGTGGCGACAGGCAGTTTGGAAGCGAGAGCGTTCACCAACTCTGGATCGATTGTAACGGGGCCAACATTCTGTAAACCCCTGGGAACCGTTTGAAGAATCTTGATCGGATATCCGGACGCGGATTTGCGGTGACGGCAGTATAACCAGGCTGCGATGGTCAATACTAATATGACAAACGCATTCCTAGCCACCATGACGAAGAAGAATATCCGGCCTAAGGAATTTTGTGTCAGTCGTCATATCAGGGTGTCAGGTATTTATGACTCGCTTCTCCGGGGAAAGCGGCGTTGGAGATGTGTGCAAGCTATACGAATAGCATAGAGTGCGACGAGGCCTGTTAAACCCCATGCAGCATCAAGTGTGGTTCTTGGCAAGCCCTTGAGGGTGTTGATGATGACCTTGTACGTGACAGCTCTTGTGCTGGAGGGACGACGAATGAATGATGAGTAGAGATCGAGGACGGATGACTGACTTGAAACCAGTAATGCCCATCAAGCCGGGAACTTGACCCGAGACGATGTTGATGGCCGAGCCCGTCATGAAGCCACTCACGGCAGGTGCAGGAATGAACTCGACGAGCCACCCGATCCTGAGGAGCCCGATTGCAAGGACGATGAAGCCACAAATGAAAGCAAGTGTCGTCGCTATCTCTGGCGACTGCCATTTATTGGGGAATTTGGCATCGACTGCAGCGATGATTTCAGCGGTGGTAAGAGACATTACGGCAACTGGACCGATGGATACGTCCTTTGATGTGGCAAAAAACTAGAGGGGAGAGTGCGGTTAGTCTACAAGGAATAAATGAAGTCGAGTGCGTACACAGTATGTCAACGCTCCGACGAAGGAAGAATATAAGCCATATTGAGGGGCAAGTGTTGCAAGCTGGAATGGCGGGGTTGGCGGTGATCCAGGGGAAGATGGAGCGGGGGAACTCGTACCTGGGCGTAAGACATTCCCTGAGGGACGAGCACGATGCCGACGGTCAAGCCGGCGATGAGGTCACCTGACAGCCACCCGAGATCTACAATGGGCGAGGACGTGAGTACGTGATGAACGCCTCCGCCGGGACATACTATATCGGGTAATCCACCCAAGGATTGGAAACAGGCTGCTGAGATAATCAAACAGCTAGACGGGCATGTTAACACGGCGGGCAGGGCCAAGGGACGGTCGGGTCACTGACAGCCTGCTTGGGATCCTTGAGATGGCTCTTGACATAACTTGTTGTCGATATGACGGGCACGCCGTCGTCGGGATAAGCTATTATCTTCTTGCCGGCACGCTTTACGGTGGACGTCATGACAGCGCCGAGGGCAGAGGGGAAGACGGGGAACGGCACAGCAAAACACAGGCAGCGGCGACGGTGTGGTTTAGGTGGTCTGGAGACTGCGACGACGAGGGTCTGCAAGCCGGCGTCCGTGGTGAACTTGGGGCCCCCGTCGTGGATTATGAGTGACCGGCATGGGAGGAAAGCACGCCATCGCCGTCCGAGTTGACGAAGGCGTCATATCAGCCAAGATTGTAACACTGGGTCAATCCAGCAATCGGTAGGGTCGCGTTCCATCATATCAGTGCCGCTGTCAGCCTTTGGCGGAGACACACGAGCCGCATCTCATCCTGATCCTGTCTTCGTTGCTGCTTGGCAGGGGCAGGACTATAGCAGACTCTGAAAGACGGCGTTGGCAGAGCGTGGTGACGGTAGCTGGGCGAATTGAGAATCCAGGGTGACCCTCGTCGTACTAGGTGCCACCCAAACAGATCGTACACGTGCTTGTTGTTGTCCTCGTCGCCCGCGCGCGTCCACAACGCCACCTCGTATCCGTCCTCTTCTCTTTCCACATTTCCTTTGACGACGACTAATGACCACTCAACCAAAGGCTGTTCCTCTCGTCGCTCCTGGCCACACCCGTCCTGTCACCCATCTTTCTTTTTCCCCGATCCTCGAAGACAACACCTATTTACTAGTCTCCAGCTGCAAAGATGGAAATCCTATGCTTAGAGAGTGGACTGGGGACTGGATCGGCACCTTCCTCGGTCACAAAGGCGCCGTATGGTGTACAAAACTTTCCCCAGATGGCTCAAGAGCTGTATCCGGAAGCGCCGATTTTACAGCGTCAGTCCCGTGTACTAGACAGACCTGCCTGAGTCCTCATTTTCGATAGAAAGATCTGGGACACCTTCTCCGGAGAGCCTCTCCACTCTTTCCCCCACAATCACATCGTTCGAACAGTTGCTATTTCAAGGACTTCCTCTCACATATTAACCGGTGGCCAAGAAAAAAAAGTCCGCATCTTTGATTTAACCCGTCCAGATGCAGAAGCAGATCTTCTCGGTGACCCTGGTACGACGCCACATGAAAAAACGGTAAAGAGTGTTGTCTGGGTCGGCGAACACACTGGTGTATCAGCTGGTGAAGATGGAATCATAAAGTGTGCCTCTCCCTCAGATCTTCTAGCCACGTTGTACTCATACCACTGCAGGTGGTGGGATCTGCGCACTCGAAAGCTAACAACCTCGCTTGCCTTCCCGAATCCCATCACGTCCATGGAACTCTCAGTACAGACAAAGCGGCTTGTTGTCACGTCAGGAGAAACCGTGGCATTTATACCTGCCTTACCAAGCACAGCGCCAACTCACAGCCTGAACCTCCCATATTCGCCATCATCTGCTTCCGTCCATCCCATCCTGCAGGATCGTTTTGTCACAGGAAATCTCGGGGATGAATGGGTTCGAGTCCACGGGATGGATGGTGAAGAAAGGGAGGTTTTCAAGGGCCACCATGGTCCTGTACATTGCATCGAGTTCAGCCCGGATGGCGAAGTGTATGCAAGTGGTAGTGGTGCGTGTTATCGCTTGCATGACATGTAGCATCACCGTCTGATGACCATCACGCATGTAATTCATCTGTCCTTTCAGAGGACGGTGAGGTCCCTGTACATTCGTGTCTATAAAAAAGCTGAACATTTGACATGACGCAGGCACAATCCGGCTTTGGCAAACAACACCTGGAAAGACTTATGGCTTATGGCAGGGCCATACCAATGGTGGTTAGAAGCGCAGCGGCACATTGAAATGCCATGTCATGATGTGTCAGCATTATACATTCGTACGACTTCTACTTGATTGGTGGAGACTTACTTGACCAGTAGACGAACTGATTGTAATATCCGGAGGGCACTCAATATTAGCTAGGATGAGGCGACTACTTGGGCACTCTGGCCTCTTCTGTTGCCTTGCATCCGACCATCCATCACGGCATGTCGATACGCCTGAAATCCTGTGTCGATCAAGCGCACTATGAGATTTCCAATTTGTCCGATACTTGCTGTGCAACTCAGGGAGTCACAGCAGCCACTCCTTGTTTCGTTGCCGGGCCCTAACCTGACATTCACAATACCCACGACTTGGCCGCACTATCTTGCTTTGGCATTTGCTAGCTCTCCGCGGTTGCGGAAATGAACAAACAGCCGCCGGGGCTCACCTCAGACCACTCACCAGGGTCGCGATATTAGCCAGTCAGGAAACTCTCGCGAAGCTTTCGCCACTCGATATCGTGCGTGCCTTGGGAACAATCAACTTCCGAACAGAAAGAGATCCGTGAGTTGGCATCGATTGTCACCTTCCAGACCTAGGGCTTGCACTTCGTCTCAAGAATAGTGTTTTCTTGACTCAGAAGATGGGGTGACCAAAGGTTCGCACCGAACATGCGAATGAACCGACCACGCCGAATAAGTACTGCATGATTCAACCAGTATTGATGTTGCCGGTGGAGGTGATGTTGATATGACATGTTCCCCAACAGCGAAGCCAAACGCACCTACAAGGCGTGTTATACTACCATGCCCCAAGAAGCATCATCTATCGAGACATTGACCTTCGACGGAAATCCAGACTTTACAGGTCCACCAAAGTAATGCAGCTGTGTTTGAAGTTGGGTCTAGAAGTGGTGCTGGATAACCCTGTTCACCCCTTGATTATCAACGGGTGACTACACTGGACTGGCTGCGCACCCAAAAGTACTTACAAGTAGGTACGAGTGGCCATATCCCACCGTGGACCCTGATTGTGATTGTGGATTGTTGAAAATTTCTACCGTGAACCCGGCAATGCGCGTATTCATGGAGTCGACGGAATCCAAAATGACCAGCAATAAAATTGGCCGCTTTGACACCGCAGATGCTACCAACTACTCTGCTTGCTACTCATTCCACATTGTTTCTCCGAGTCCTTTGGCTCGAGTGAATATTTTTTGTGCTAACTCTATTACACTCGACTGCAGCACGCTCAGAACTGCGCGATTGAAAAAGCCCACATGAATCAACGCCATTGACCAAACCCACACCTTCAGGCGAGCCATGCATGAACGACTCCAGGATGGATTCAAGCACCCATTCTCCTTCCAAGGGCTACTCCCGTCGTGTACGTCGACGTCCCGGGCCGAAGTAATTCACACTCGGTCGTGAATCGCCTGAGACGCTAGCTTTCAAAATGCAACCGCCACAGAAACGCGCCGTCCGGTCGAAGGAGTCGCGCGGGGAGTAATAGAACACCAAAGAATCATGAACACCCTGACCGAGTTATATACTCTTGCAGGCATCTAGTCTTTGAGAGGTAACTTTTCGGTGGTGTCGCTCGCCTCATGCGGCACACAGGACTCACCCCTGGTGAAAGCGAGGTTGGAGACAGTATGAGCCCCAGGTTTGCACGTTAACCTGCGTAGATAGTTGACATGCTCCCTGGTGGTGGGTTCGACGCTGCTGGCAGAGAGTACACTGTCTCATCGGCATGACAGCCGTGACTGATTTCCGAGTCGGAACCGAACTCTAGGTAGCGTCGTTCTGCCCACCGGGACCCCTAACCGGCTCGTATGCACGCGCGGAGTATACACAGGATTGACGTAGGTATGCTCTCGAATCCATCATTGAACTTGACCTTGATTGGATAGTGGATAAAATGAACGGTGGAATATTAGCGGCCAGTTGCGGTGCAGTGGCTTGGATGGTTGAGTCATTTTGTGGCTGGTCACCGATCGGGCTCAAGTCCGAAAGGGAGAACCCCGCGAGCGATCTGCCCATACAAGCCTCGATGAGTACACCTGGATAGATTATCTTTAATCATTCCCATTCCAAACCCGGCATTTTTCCCGGCCCTGTTTCATGTGCCTGGATGGTCTGGGAAGAATGCGGTCAGGTGGACAAGCACTGTGACATGCTGCACAGGCGAGTCCTCGCGACTGGTATATAGGGGTGGGGTTTGAATTTGATCGAGCGTTATCAGCATCTCTTTCACTGATCAGTCGCAATGGGATCGCAGTGAGTAACAGTGACGACTAGGTGTAGGAGTTGAGTCTTAATTTCATGGTGCGAACGACAGGAAAGCGCAGTCTGTGTCGCCTCTCGCGCCGTTGGGTATCGAGGCAGCGCTGAGGGCGAAAGAGGACCCCACTTTTACGCCTCGCCCCAAGATCTTTGACGAGTTTTCACTTGCGGATCGCGTCGGGCTGGTGTCGGGGGGTAACAGGGGCCTCGGACTCGAGATGGCGATCGCACTCGCCGAGGCGGGTGCACGGGTGGTTTACTGCTTTGATCTGCCCGAGGAACCATCGGAAGAGTTCAAAGCCTGTCGAGAGTACGTGGGCAAGTTGGGGAACGGAGCGAGGTTGGAGTACTTTAGCGCCGACGTGAGAAATCAGGACCTCCTGTGGAAGAAGGCGGAAGAGATCGGGGACAGGGAACAGCGATTTGACATTTGCGTTGCAGCCGCGGGAATCTTGAAGTCACACACGGAGTGCTTGGAGTACCCTGCGCAGCAGTTCAGAGACGTAAGTGGGGCGGCAGGCTGTGAACCGGATACTGATTGGTGGGGTGTAGGTGTTGGAGGTGAACACGACGGGCGTGCTGTTCACTGCGCAGGCAGCTGGTCGGCAGATGGCACGATTTGGGCGCGGGGGAAGCATTATCCTGATTGCGTCGATGTCGGGGAGTATCACGAACAGGGTGAGCAGACACGGCGAAGGGCATGAGCGGGGCTGAGCAGGGAGCAGGACCACGCGTGGGTGTCGTACAACACGTCCAAGTCGGCGGTGCTGCAGATGGCGCGGAGCATGGCATGTGAGCTTGGGGAGAAGAGGATACGCGTGAACACGCTCTCGCCTGGACACATCTACACACAGTGAGTGGCTATGACGTGGCTGTGCAGGTGTTGACAGAAGGGAGGCAGGATGACGGCGGCGTACCTGGACACACAGCCGGAGCTGCTGGACAAGTGGTCGGGGATGAATCCGCTTGGACGGATTGGACGGCCCGACGAGATGCGGGGTGTGGTGGCCTGGCTGGCGTCGGACGCGTCGAGTTTCTGCACGGGGAGCGAGTGCGTCTGTCCCGTGCATGAGTCTGTCGCGACGCTGATTGGCTGGCAGCATCGTCGTGAGCGGGGGCCATCACGTGTGGTGAAAAGAGTCACGTGTTGGATTACAATGTACATAATATGCCAAAAATGGAAAGACCTCGATCGGCGCAGCAGCAGCACGACTGCGGATGCGCAGGCTCGTCTTTGACCATGGACGTCTCAAAGCCAGCAGCCAGGCGCCGCGATCCCGCTCAGCCCACCGACATTGCAGAGCGCATGATCGCATTCCAGCGCAAAAACGCATCGTAAGTCCCCCCCTCCGCCCCGTCCCCGTCCTCACCCCCTCCCAGCGCGGCCCGACGCACCCTCCAGCAGCCAAACACCTCCCCCACCCGCATCTCCTCCTCCCCCCGCAAGCCCCACCCCGCC
>JBBPNQ010000861.1:0-11260 GCA_038090975.1 Boletellus pseudochrysenteroides
ATGGAATAAGCGTAAGCATTTTCCTACCTTCAAGAAACTTAAGTTTTCCTAAGTTCTTGGTAAAGATGTCTGTGAATTGAGTATTTGTGGTGACATAGAAAAGTTCTATTTCACCAAACTCTACAGCTTCGCGGATATAATGATTGGGAATGTGAACATGTTTTGTTCGACCTTCTTGTGCTGGATTGGAGGCTAAGAAAATAGCTCCTTGATTGTCTACGCACATAGGAATGCGTGAAAGTGGAATTTTAATCTCACCAAAGAGATTTGTAATCCACTGTAATTGTTTAGCACATTCAGTCATACCACAATATTCTGCTTCTGTGGATGATAGTTGAACACGTTTTTGTCGTCTGGATAGCCATGAGACTATTCCGTTAGCTAGAAATATTGCATAACCTGTAGTAGAACGAGATGTTTCCACATCGCCTGCCCAATCAGTATCTGAATAAGCGATTAGTCCAGATTCAGTTCCGGAAACAGAGTATTTTATGCAGAGATTCTCAGAATGAGAAAGATAGCGAACTATCTGCATTGCCTTCTGCATGTGTTCTTCTGTTGGATTGGAAGAGAACTGTGACATTTTTATAACGGCGTATGCAATGTCTGGTCTAGTTCCAAGCATGATGTAAAGCAAGGACCCAATGACCGATTGATAACAACTTCGCAGAGAAGGATTCTCTTTCCCATCATTAGGATGTGGAATATATCCTGTAGGAAGAGGAACAGAAGTATCTTTGCAATTCTCCTGACCAAAGCACTTAACAACTTTAGAAGCGTACTTGATTTGATCAAGGATCAAGGTTCTGGATTTACGATTTCTCATAATCCGCATGCCAAGATATTCCTTTGCTTCACCTAAATCGCGAGATTCCCATTTCTTCATGAACTGTTTCTTGTGAGAAAGAACAAGCGCCCTGTTGCTACCAATGAAAAGAGCATCGTCAATGTAGATGACTACAATAATGATATCTTTGCCAATAAACTTAACATAAACGCCAGAATCGGCTGTACATCTCTTGAAGCCGAAGCTTACAAGGCTTTTATGCAGCAGTTTGTTCCATTGAAGGGCTGCTTGTTTGAGACCATAAATGGCCTTTCGTAATCGACAGACCTTTGATTCCTGGCCCGGAATTATGAAACCTTCAGGTTGCACCATATAGATTTCTTCGTCCAGTTCTCCAAAGAGAAAAGCAGTTTTGACGTCTAATGCCTCAATTTCCCAATCGTTTAATGCTGCTAATGCAAGAATGAGTCTAACTGTTTCAAATCTTGCAACTGGAGAAAAGGTTTCTTCATAATCTATTCCGAAGATCTGTGTAAAGCCTTTCGCAACAAAGCGAGCTTTTACACGATTGCCAGATCGTATGGCAAATACCCATCTCCCTCGGACAGGTTGACGACCTTTGGGTAAAGTGACTACATCCCAGACCTTTCGATCATGTAGAGATTTCATCTCTTCTTTAGTAGCATCGTACCATGCTCTTTGTTGATCTCGAGGTAGCTTTGCTATATCTCGGTATTGTTTTGGTACGGTCCAATCACTATGATCCACAGCTACAGCGAAGTGATGAGATAACCACTTGTTACTGTACATTTCTCCTAGATTATCTTGTTCATTAGTTGGTTCCTGTTCCGGAGAATCAGGAGTTACTTCCATGTTTGGAGATTCTATCTCCTCCTGGATAGTTTCAAGTCCTTGATCTATATCTCTCTGAATTTGCACTGGTGGACGATCACCATATGCATTATCAGGTAAAAATCGTGGTTGAGGTGCACGATTAGATCTCTGTTGTGCAACAGGAAGTCTAAAATTAGATCTATCATCTCGTAATGGATGATATTGATGAGGACGAGTTCGAAACTCTGGTAATGATTCTCCAGAATGTTGTCTGGGAGGCATCCAGTTAGCACGAATCGGTGCTGGAATCCACCATTGATTATCATCAGATGGGGAAGGAGGAGAATTTGAAACAAGATAATGTTTATGCTGATGTATATCTTCTATATCTGGATGTTCTCTAGTTTCTGGAGTAGGTCTTCTCACACCAGGTCATAGTGGAGAGAATAAAGTCCTTTCTGATCTGGCAGGACTATCTCCAAAATCTAGGGGAGACATTTGTCTAGGAGGTGTATATGGTAGAAACCATTGTCCAGATGATCCAGGAGAATCTAGTGGATCTGGTGGTTGAAGCTGATTATTATTATTTGGAAGAGGTATAGGGACATATACAGCTCGATCAGGTTCCGATGTCTGTGATCGAGTGTCACTGTTTGAATGAGGTTCAATTAGATCTTCACCCAAATGTTGGTCTAGATCTTCTATTGAAATAGGGGCAGGTCCGTCTTCTTGATCCTTGGAACAGTGTGGGAAGAAGTTCTCATCGAAAGTAGCATTAGTTTCGATCACAACTCGATGTCTTGATCTTGACCAAAATCTCCAACCTTTTGTGTTGGGTTCGTATCCTATGAATGTCATTTCCTCTGATTTGGGAGACAACTTGTCCAGCCATGATTCAGGAGGAATGAAAACATACGCTCTACATCCAAATACTCGAAAGTATGATGCATCTGGTTTCTTCCCATTGAATAACTCTATGAGAGTTTTCCAGTTATGACGACGCATTGGTTGTCTGTTATACAAGTGTACTGATGTCTCTACAGCGTCTTGCCAGAACGCTTTAGGAAGGCAGGCATGATGGCGTATTGCTTCTGCCTTTTCTAATATGGTTCTATTAAATCTCTCAGCACGTCCATTCTGTTGTGGTTTATGAGGAACAGAAGTCTGGTGTGTAACACCGTGGGAAGTGAGGA
The DNA here is from genome assembly GCA_038090975.1 of Boletellus pseudochrysenteroides. NCBI lineage: Eukaryota > Fungi > Basidiomycota > Agaricomycetes > Boletales > Boletaceae > Boletellus > Boletellus pseudochrysenteroides. The sequence continues at coordinate 2,815 of JBBPNQ010000861.1, forward strand.
ACGATTGAAATTCATTTCCCATATATTCCCCACCACGATCCGAACGTACGGAGGTAAGGGTGTGACCGGTGAAGGTCTCTGCCCAAGTAACCATATTACGGAAATGCAGTGCACAATCCGACTTGACCGGCAAGAAGGAGAGTAAGGCATATCCAGAGAAATCATCAATAAAAGTAAGAATGAACCGTGTGCGTGAACGCAGTTCGACTGGAAAAGGACCAACAAGGTCTGTGTGTACCAAAGCAAGAGGGCGAGAAGCCTGTTTATCGGAGGATGAAAAAGAGCGATCAGGCATCTTACCAATCTGACAACCCTGGCAAGGTGGAAGTTCAGAAGGTAAAGTGAACGAAGGAACACCTGATAGATTGGTCGAGGCTTGACGAAGAGCATTGCGAGAAGTATGACCAAAACGTTGATGCCAGATCTGATAAGAACGATCATCCGCAAGAGAGGTAACAAGTTTCACCATAGGAGTAATCTGTTTCGACTGAAACCAATGGAGATTGTTCGCAGGGGATAAAGCAGTAGCCTGTATCACCTTGCGTCCTTTCTTGTTCCAGAAGAAAGATCCATGATTATTTATCTCACAGCGATAGCCGTGGCGAGTCATCTGTGATACTGAGAGAAGGCGATGTTTTGATTGAGGGGCGAACCATACTTCTTTCAGGGTTAAGACAGGAGCGTCAAAGGAGGCGTCATCCTGTTGTAGTAGTACTGTTCCAGGTCCATGCATGGATACAGTAGATCCATTAGCCACAGAAGCTTGTCGCGTGTTTGGACCAAGATGAACAAAGTCATCTATAAATGGCGATAAATGGTCAGTACAACCACTATCAATCATCCAATGAGACTGGTTAAATGTTGATCCTGCAGAATCACCCTGGAGCGTATTTGCTCCGATATAAAACAAAAGGTGTTCATTGGAGACAGAATCGTATACAAGATCATTTGGATCTACTCTGTCTGTAGCTTCATCCATAGCTACGGCCCATTCAAATTCTTCCTGTGTTATCCGATGAGGATCAGGAGTAATGTAAGTAGAGTAGTCCTGGGCTTATGCGCTTGTATGATGTGCAGTGTCCGAAATAAGTCCGCCAAGAGAAAAAGTCTGTTTCTTCTTTCTTTTCCTGTCTCGCTTACGAGTGATTTGTTCTCGTTCCAAAGGAACAGCGGGTAATTCTGGAACAAAAGGTTCCGTTTGTTATGTAAGCAGTATCTCTCGTCTCGTAGACGGTCCTGCTCCTTCTTTAGAGACATCAGACGGAGCGGGGTCGAAAGGAAGGTGAATTGGTTGCAATATCCATACCTGTATCCATTTCGGCATCTTTATCAATGGCACCAGTTTCCCAAGAGTTAAAGTCAGTGCCTTCAGTAATTTCTTGGAAACGTGACATGTCGTTATAATCAACATGCTCATTGTCATAATGAGACCATGTGATATTGCCTAAAGAGGCATTGGGTTCTGCTTCAGTTGCTTCATTTAGTTCAATGTCTGCAGAAATGACTTCATGTACAAAACCTTCTCCCTCAATGGTGTTAGCCTGAGGGGCCTTTCCTTTTCCCTTTCCTTTGCCCTTGTTAGCCTGTTGCAATTCGAAGCCTTTGCGACGGTGTTCTTTGTTCTTCTGTTGAACAGAAGAATAGGGGTGTCTCTGAAACCCTTGTTGTCCCTGACCGTAACCAGGGTTGGGAACAGGTCAGTTGAAGTTCTGCCCCTGAGGGCGTTTTCACTGATTGTGGCGTGGTGGACCACGTTTAATTACCGCTGTGCGATTCAAAGAAGCACGGCTTACATCATTTTCTTTCTCCACATTTGAAATGCGGGATCACAGTGGCTGTCGTGTGCTGTGAAAATCTATCTCTGAAAGAATCTTTCGGGTAATGACATCAATGGTAAAGTCCATTTGGGAAGTGGTCTGAGCCACAGTGGAACTAAAGGAAAAGAAATCTTGGGGAAGGCGTGTGAGAAGGAACATTGCTCGGAAGGAGTCCGGTAGATTGAGACCAGCAAGATTCATCTGGTCGAAGTATGAAGTAATTCTGTTAATATCTTCATTTGCAGAACGAAGACAGATGTCGGAGTTAAGAGCTTGGTGGAAAAGATGAAATTGGCCAGAAAGGCCACGGGATCCGAAGAGACCATTCATCTTGTCCCAAAGTGACTTAGCAACCGAAGGATGAGTCACTGTCCCTGCTTGGACATAGTCGTATGTGACATGGTGAAGAAGGGAGTTGTTGATTGTGTTGGCAATAATGCCACAGATGCGTTTGTCGATAACTATCCATTTGTCCTGATCCGCTTGTTGAACACCAGCATATAGAATGGTGCCTGAGACAAATCCCCAGACGGAGAGTGACTCGAGAGTAGATTGGACGCGGACAGACCAAATGGAGTAATTAGAAGGTCCTTTGAGGATGGGGATACGTGAGAGGATGGTATTGTCAACTTTGAAATCGGCGGAGGTGGTTAGGGCAGCCATTTAGAGCAAATGAATAATATCTGCTAAACCAGTGTCATCAAAAAGGTTGATATAAACATATGAAAGAAGTGAAAATGGTGTGTTGCCTATTTGTCCTGTTCCTGGCTGTCCTGTCCTTTGTTGTCCTAGAGGAGGTAAAGCGGATGTCCCAAGTCCACTTCCCATGGAAATATTCTTCTGCCGTTGTTTCCAGGCACGATAACGGTGTTGTTTTCGGGTAAGACCCGAAGAAGTTTTTGATTTCCAATATTGTTCCAACTCCGCTTTGCTTGGTTTCTCCACAGGTACCTGAAAAACGTAACCCGTAGGTAAAGGGTCTCGACTTGCTGTGAAAAAGGAATCTAAATACAGCGTCGGAAAAAAGTGAGGATTTGGGATCGTTAGATTGCTAGTAAATCCTCGTTGTAATACAATTTCTGTTTCTCTACAGTTGAAGTAGGGTATGTCAATCTCTGGAGATTTATTCCAGGCGTTGCAATCAAGGAAATTATTAAAGCATTGATCAAGAGGAATGAGAAAATTGTAGGGCTCAATGGCAAAATGTCCTATAGGCCAAGTTGAAGGAAGAGGTGTTGAAAGTAAATGTCTACCATCTCTAAGTAAGGCAGTGAAGCTTTCATTTCCTTTCGCCTTCTTCTGCAGCAAGTCTCTTTCCTCGTTGGAAAGTTCCCGCCAAAGATGCATAAACGACATCTTCTTGGGGAGTACCTGCTGCATCCTTGATCAACTTCTGTATAGTATGAGAACGTCTATAAATATCGTAATTCATATCAGCAAGTTGTGAATGAAAAAATTGATCAAAAAGAAAATTGAAGGTGGTCTGGTCCATTCCCTTGTAATGCCGCGATTGTCTCATCATCTCCGGAGGTACCGGGTGCCAATTGTCATCATCCTGATTCCATAATTCATCGTCAAAGACGATGTTCGGCGAGTTGTTTGCTTTGACCAACATAACGTTGGTATAGTTTGTTGGAGGAAAGGTATCTCGCCTGAAAATCTCGAAGCCTTGTCCATGGACTCAATGGCTTCGGAATGGATATAGTGATTGAGTCGGGAATGCCCACCCTGCGCCTTCAAGAATTTGAGCGATAGTCTCGTCAGTGTACATGAGTGCAGTGACGGTGTAGGGGGCTTGAGACTCAATTGGAAGAATCTGGAGCGGGAGAACTTGTCTCCCGCTTAATGACAAAGGATACCCCGAGTGAATCGGGTATTGCCGCTGGGGGTACCACGGCCAAGTCTCGACTTCTTCGTAACGACCCCGCGCTACCGCCACGTTCAGATTGAGGATAGGAAGTTGATGGAGTAGGGGGCGGGGTTTGTAGTGAGGGAACGTCATGAGGACTTGTTGACCTGGTTCGATCTCCCAGAGGATGTGATGGTGAGGGTTCTCTACGTTGAGATAACTCACCGCCGCTAGGCAGTTGGTGGTCTCCTGGTAGGCTTCTATTAGCCTCTCTTCCAACGACTCCATGCTCCCGCTTGCTTCTGAGCTGTCTAGCTCGTCTTCTTCTCTCACCTCGGCTTCTAGCTGTGCCAGTTGGACGGGGTGGATCGGCACTGGAGCTGCTATGTGCCGTGGTGCGTGCGGGAAGTTGACCTCAAGGAGATCCAGCGGAGGAGTATCCGCTCGGAACTCTATCGGGTCCTGGAATGGAGGCGATGGTGGCTGGATCGCTAGAGGAGCCATGTTGGCTAGATCTGGTACCGGAGTGGTGAAGTCGATGGAAGGGTACCGAAGTTGTGGAGACGGAGGGAGAGATTCGAGAAGAGGAGACCAAGCTGGGAGATCCCATTGCGACATCTTGTTGTTGTTGGGGTTGAGGAAGGTTGTAGAAACCAACGTCGTTTAAAATGGCTTCAACGAGGAGTGGACCAGAAACAGGATTAGGAGCGGAGGAAACAAAGTTCCTAGAAGCAGCAGGAAGGCCATATGAAGAGGTAGAATCAGAACTTGAATGCTGAGGATTACGTAGATGATTAAAAATAGTAAAAGGAGTGTCATGCACTCAAAGGTTTGTGGAGTGTGATCGGAGAATAGCTCTTTCTCCATGTTGATGGCGTTCTCCTCTTTCTATAGCACCAGAGCAAATGGGGCAAGGAATTTCAAATGGTACCCCTGGTGGAACCTGATGTGTGTCCTGAATAGGACGTGGGATTGTTTCAGGTTGAATCTGAGGCGGAGTAGGACGGTGATAGGAATATCGTCGTTGCCGATTGGTAGGTCTCTCCTGTGAAGGAGGTGGAACAGGCGTTGAGGCCTGGGGATGAGGACGAAAGGGTATAGGACGGATAGGACGGGCAGGAGGACTAGGCGGTCTAGGAAATGGCCAAGTGGATTGATTACTTACGTTCTCTGTGACACTGTGAATGTTGCAGGACAATGTGAGATTATGCATCGCATTGTTTATGATAAACGTAAAAATGATGTAAAACATCTCGGGAGTGTGCCGGAAAATTAATCCGCCATTTCCTAATGTGATCATGACTGTGTCATGATTACGTATTAAGAATTCGCCTTCCTCGATAGCTGAGAACATATGTATGATCACCAGCAAAAGATCGAGGATCAATGGGTAGAACCAGTGTTCATTGCGCGAGACCGTGGGAGGCATCAGTGAATTCAAAAGACGAACTCCACTGGTCAAGCGGGGCTCATAACCTTTCAGGAGATAACCCGAATGCGAAGGGACAAAGGAATAAACCTCAGGTGGGAATACTCACCTGGGTGATGAACAAGTCTGGTAAGATCAAGTGAATAGAGGATAGATCTCTGAGAGACTCAGGTGGAACGAATAGAGAGATAACTCGTTAGATTAGATGATCACTAAACTGATCATCTTATATACGTAACGGTATTGTTTGTATCTATGTATGAAAGTGACCATAGATAGAAACATTCTAGAATGCTAAGTAAGAATTCTAAGTAACTGTCCAATAGCAGATAGAACTCTAGGTATGGCGTGCTATGACATCATGATGGTGCAATCATGATGTCATCATGACATCATAAGTCTAGATCATTACTAATATGAATAGTGTCAGCCAAAATCTAGACTAAAGGTCTGGATCAGATAAGATAAAATAATACCAAGAAATACCCGATCCGAAAGGGGCTAATATAGATGCGATATCTATATTCTCAACACTCCTCCTCACTGTTCATGTTGGGAATGGAATAAGCGTAAGCATTTTCCTACCTTCAAGAAACTTAAGTTTCCCTAAGTTCTTGGTAAAGATGTCTGCGAATTGAGTATTTGTGGTAACATAGAAAAGTTCTACTTCACCAGACTCTACAGCTTCGCGAATATAATGATTAGGAATGTGAACATGTTTTGTTCGACCTTCTTGTGCTGGATTGGATGCTAAAAAGATAGCTCCTTGATTATCTACACACATGGGAATGCATGAAAGTGGAATCTTTATTTCACCAAAGAGATTGGTAATCCACTGTAGCTGTTTAGCACATTCTGTCATACCACAATATTCTGCTTCTGTGGATGATAGTCGAACACGTTTTTGTCGTCTGGAAAGCCATGAGACTATTCCGTTAGCTAGAAATATTGCATAGCCCGTAGTAGAGCGAGATGTTTCTACATCGCCTGCCCAGTCAGTATCTGAATAAGCGATTAGTCCAGATTCAGTTCCAGAAGCAGAGTATTTTATGCAGAGATTCTCTGAGTGAGAAAGATAGCGAACTATCTGCATTGCCTTCTGCATATGTTCCTCTGTTGGATTGGAAGAGAACTGTGACTTCTTAATAACAGTGTATGCAATGTCTGGTCTTGTTCCAAGCATGATGTAAAGCAAGGATCCAATGACCGATTGATAACGACTTTGCAGAGAAGGATTCTCTTTCCCATCATTAGGATGTGGAATATATCCTGTAGGAAGAGGAACAGAAGTTTCTTTGCAATTCTCTTGACCAAAGCACTTGACAACCTTAGAAGCATATTTGATTTGATCAAGGATCAAGGTTCTGGATTTACGATTTCTCGTAATCCGCATGCCAAGATATTCTTTTGCTTCACCTAGATCGCGAGATTCCCATTTCTTCATGAACTGTTTTTTGTGAGAGAGAACAAGCACCCTGTTGCTACCAATGAAAAGAGCATCGTCAACGTAGATGACTATAATAATGATGTCTTTGCCAATAAACTTAACATAAACACCAGAATCGGCTGTACATCTCTTGAAGCCGAAGCTTACAAGGCTTTTATGAAGCAGTTTGTTCCATTGAAGTGCTGCTTGTTTGAGACCATAAATGGCCTTTCGTAGTCGACAGACCTTTGATTCCTGGCCCGGAATTACGAAACCTTCAGGTTGCACCATATAGATTTCTTCGTCCAGTTCTCCAAAGAGAAATGCAGTTTTGACGTCTAATGCTTCGATTTCCCAATCGTTTAATGCTGCTAATGCAAGAATGAGTCGAACTGTTTCAAATCTTGCAACTGGAGAAAAGGTTTCTTCGTAATCTATTCCAAAGATCTGTGTAAAGCCTTTTGCAACAAAGTGAGCTTTTACACGATTGCCAGATCGTATGGCAAATACCCATCTCCCTCGGACAGGTTGATGACCTTTGGGTAAAGTGACAATATCCCAAACCTTTCGGTCATGTAAAGATTTCATCTCTTCTTTAGTGGCATCGTACCAAGCTTTTTGTTGATCTCGAGGTAGCTTTGCTATATCTCGGTATTGTTTTGGTACGGTCCAATCACCATGATCCACAGCTACAGCGAAGTGATGAGATAACCACTTGTTACTGTACATTTCTCCTAGATTATCTTGTTCATTAGTTGGTTCTTGTTCCGGGGAATCAGGAACAATTTCCATATTTGGAGATTCCATCTCCTCCTGGATAGTTTCAAGTCCTTGATCTATATCTCTCTGAATTTTCACTGATGCACGATCACCATATGCATTATCAGGTAAAAATCGTGGTTGAGGTGCACAATTGGATCTTCTTTGTGCGATAGGAGGTCTGAAATTAGATCTATCATCTCGTAGGGGAAGATATTGATGAGGATGAGTGTGAAACTCTGGCAATGTTTCTCCAGAATGTTATCTGGGAGGCATCCAATTAGCACGAATTGGTGCTGGAACCCACCATTGATTATCATCAGATGGGGAAGGAGGAGAGTTTGAAACAAGATAACGTTTATGCTGATGCATATCATCAAGGTCTGGACGTTCTCTAGATTCTGGAGTGAGTCTTCTCACACCAGGTCGTAGTGGAGAGAATAAAGTCCTTTCTGATCTAGCAGGACTATCTCCAAAATCTAGGGGTGACATTTGTCTAGGAGGTGTATATGGTGGAAACCATGGTCCAGATGATCCTGGAGAATTTAGTGAATGTAATGGTTGGATCGGATCATTGGTATTTGGAAGAGGTATAGGGATATATACGGCTCGATCAGATTCCGGTTCCTGTGATCGAGTGTCACTGTGTGAATGAGGTTCAGTTTGATCCTCACCCAATTGTTGGTCTAGATCTTCTATTGGAATAGGGGCAGGTCTGTCTTCTTGATCCTTGGAACAATGTGGGAAGAAGTTCTCATCAAATGTAGCATTTGTTTCAATCACAACTCGATGTCTTAGTCTTGACCAAAATCTCCAACCTTTTGTGTTGGGTTCGTATCCTATGAATGTCATTTCTTCTGATTTGGGAGACAACTTGTCTAGCCGTGATTCAGGAGGAATGAATACATATGCTCAACATCCAAATACTCGAAAGTATGATGCATCTGGTTTCTTCCCATTGAATAATTCTATGGGAGTTTTCCAGTTATGACGACGCATGGGCTGTCCATTGTATAAATGTACTGATGTCTCTACAGCGTCTTGCCAGAACGCTTTAGGAAGGCAGGCATGATGGCGCATTGCTTCTGCCTTTTCTAATATGGTTCTATTAAATCTCTCAGCACGTCCATTCTGTTGTGGTTTATGAGGAACAGAAGTCTGGTGTG
>JBBPNQ010000862.1:0-11252 GCA_038090975.1 Boletellus pseudochrysenteroides
AGGTCCATCGTGTTCTTGGACGGCTCGATGCTGCTGTGGACAATGATCTCGTTGATGATCCGAGAAGGGATCGTGATCACGCCGCGCACGATCGAGTCGGCCTCGCGGCGGACAGCACACGCCTTGCACGGGGAATTGTCCTCGCGCGCAAAGACGGTGACGTTACCGACCAATTCTTCCTTGTAGTAGAGATTGAAGTGGTAGGTTGTACCGATGGCGTGTTCAGCGAGCCGAACGAGCACCTTGAAGATGCGGAAGTTTTTGATCGGCTGGAAGTTGGCAGGGAGGTCCGCTTTGTCACCGTCGGGCACAGTGATGGGTGTCCAGGAGGGGCCATGAATGGTTAACACGGCCTTCTGGGGGTCGACGTTATAGTACTTGGCGATTCTCGCGCGCGCCTCTTGGCGCTCCTGGAGGCTAGCTGAAGCCTTGTCGACCTTGACACCCAAGAACTCTTTGTAGGAATAATCTAGAAGAGGAATGTCGGCCATGTATAATGTTACTTGAAGAAGACATTACATTTAGGGTACGTATCTTTCTCGGGAGTCAAGAAACGAGTTTGCTTGCTTGTCCAGTAAGTCCCGTCTGGGTGCCTGAACGGAACAAGCAAGCCCCAGTCCCCGTCTTCCTCGACCCTCTGCCTATACGCCGCGGAATAAGTTCCAGTTTCCTGGGGTCAGGTTGCAATGTCAACCAGTAGACTCGGGGAGGGATGATGCACTCACCAGGGTCCATTTTTGCTCGGCTCCGTCGACGGTGAAACCGTCGCCCATCCAGTAGCTTGGATAGCACCAATCCCACAGCGCAACTACGTGGTGTTATCGGGTTAGCGCATACAAACTTGGCAACATGATTGCGACATACCAAGCCTATCAACATTGCAATGATGGACTGAAAAGATTTAGTATTAAAACGGAACAGGTCCTGGCGTTTACCCACAAAAGAAGATGGGGTCAAACCCAGCCTGTGATTCTACGTTGAATAATCGAGTAACGAATGTGTGAAGCGCACTTACATAGTCCGGCCAAGCCTTGACAAGTAGAGGCAAGAGTCAGCGATCGGCTGATCCAAAATACAAAGTACCAACCATATTACCGTTGCCGCCCTGCACCAGTACAAGTCAGTACTCACACCCTGTCAATAAAGTCGGACATACGAGGTCGCCATGCACGGAGTTGTGCACGCCCTCCAGGGAACCAGTGTTGTCGTGGTCGCCATCCTGTCGAGACTCGTTCTGCGTGTTCGAAAACTCATCGTAGCTGTGTCCACCCGTCAACATGGCTGAAATTGACTGAAGGGAGAAAATCACATTGTGCCAGGGTTTCCATTATCCGGGAATGTGAACAGCATCCCGATACTTGTCCTAATACTGTCCGCCTTTTGCTTGAGGGTCCTAATGGCAACATGAAATGAGGTAAGTGCAACAGCGGAATGCAATGGATTCAACCAACGCTTGAAGCTCCTGAATGTTGCTTCCAGATGGGTTCGGTGAGTTCTCCGCATACCGATACGTCTTCTGCCATTTAGTGAAATAGGCGGTAAGTCCGTTCTGTAGATCAGGTGAGCATTTATCACCAAACGGAACGACGCCAATCACTGGTTGTGCTTACCCTTGTTTGGTCACCAAAGTCGCGAGGAATGTAAGGGAACGTGTAGGACGTAAGAGGGTTCGGCACGGCTACAGGTTTTTGCCCCGTGCCTGTGATAGTCACTTCATCGGTATAAAATAGAGAAGGGAGCCCTTCTATATCTACTTTCGGGTCGGCCCAGTCCCAGTACCTGTTCGAAGTCAGGAATTCGAAAGCGAAACACGGAGTGGCAATACACACGGGAATCGAAGCTGCTTGGCTGCGTCGACCCAACGTCCGACTTCTCCAGGGTTGGAATTCTCGATTTGCTGGGCAATGTTCTCCGCGTATTCTCCAATCGCTTGCTATTGAAATTGCATTAGGAAGGTGGCAAAAATGTCTTTTTGGCACCACTCACTTCAATAAGCATGACATACGGACGATGCCAAGATGGAAAGGTGATCGCTGCATGGCTAATCAAGCGTAACTCAGGAAAAGTGCACCAAGAGACCATCCAGCGCAACATACTGGCAATAACCTACAAGTCAAATAATTAGACGGGGTTCGGAAAGAAGAACTTTGGCTTACCTCCAAACCTGGTCGGGAAAGGATTCATATCCTTCTTATCAAGATAGCTAAAATCGACCTGAGCCTCCTCGGGAGTTCGCCTATCGCCAGGCCACTCGCGGTAGGGTTTACCATGTATAGCCGCTATTTCCATGAAAGAGGTAGTGTTGCGCAATGGCGGATGAACTACGCCCGGGAAAGGGATCGGGGTGTCCTTGATATACGCAAAACCAAGAATAAAAAGAGACCACTGATAGGGGTGGTCGGCCACAAGCTCTTGTACGGGGAGACGATCAAAGGCTTGTTGGGTGGTGCTGCGACCAGTGGTGGGGTAGTAGTTTCGGAGTGGTGTAGACGCTGCCATGCTTGGTGAAGTGATTGTGAGTGCAGATGCAATCGAGGTGGTAGCCTGGTGGTCTGCAGCGGAGCCAACGACCTTTTATACTGATTCGTTCCCCAGGTTGCATCGTGGAATGAGACCCGCCACCAGGAAACCATCTTGTCAAAAATAATGTGCCATGTCTTGCACACAGTGTGACAGGACTTGAAGGAATGTTAGTTTACTTACAGGTAAAGAGCTGCAGTCCACGTCGTTTAATAGCGTGCCTTTCATAGAGGAAGATGGCACAACTGCCTCGTCTTTTGGCTTCGTGGTCAGCTTGGTGAAGACCAAGGTTCTTCCGCACTCGGTGTTGTCGAACGCGGAGATCACGGCCCTCGGAAATTTCGCGCAACACACTTGCTCGACTGAGTTGCAGATTTCACGTACTGCCATCGGGTGCGGATCACCGCAAAGTTTGACTGCCACCTAAGCGTCCGAGACCCTGTGGCGGCCCAGGATTTAGCAACTGTCAGCTCACTCTCTTTCATCAAGTTCTTACCTTTTACGCTAAACCGCCATCGCATCGACGATACCATGCCATGTAAGTGGCAGTGCGGGCAAATACAGCTTGTTCTAAGCTCGCGTCGAGCAGCACCGACTCGCTTGGGTACTATGAGATGCTGCAAATAACATAGGACATGTCCTTGCTCTCACGGATTCCAGTGATCGGCGTATAGTTACTGTGGTCCAGTCTTCGCCAACGTTTGCTCAACCTCAATATTCTCCTGTCTGCCAATGTTTTCGTCTTCCCAGTTCCGTACACGAGATGCACAAACCCGGGGTCGGGTACAAGGAAGCGCCGCAATATGAAGTGCGAAGTGTGGTTAATTTCGTTTCATGAGCAACGCGGATACTTTACCAGTGAACTTTTTTTTGTGCATCATTTCCGAATTGGGTTTGTTGATGGCGTATTTCTTATATTAGCAGCTCCGAGTCGGCTTTTGACTCAGGCTACGTGTATCAAAGTCGACGAGACGCCGAGTACTAGGTTTCGAGTTGGATTCAGTCACAAAACTTCCGAAAACTGGTCGAGTCCATGGTAGAGGGCCAGAGGCCATTAGTGGCAGAGACTGTAACGCAATATGTACATGGGTGAGATCGAGCAAATGAATGACAAGACACTAGCATGCAAGACAATGAAAGGCATACATGGTATGTGGGTCTCGAAGCTGTCGGACAGCATTGTGCAGCTCGCGAAGCCTCGCGATAATCTGGTGTTGTGCCATGCCGAATTGGTTGCTCGTAAACGACCTTTGTCACACCAGGCGCAAGCGTGTCGCTGGTCGCCCACGTCGAGTCGTACCAACGACCCCTCCGTACCTAGCATATAAACATTCTCGCTGCAATATGAATGGCTCATCAAAGAGATCTTCGTCACCCTTCGCCACCTGGCACGCAGAGAGAAAGGGAAGCCCACCATGGGGTCATGATAGCCCAGTGGTGTCGGATACGCTTAAACGACGCTCATCGGCGAGGCAGAGTCCAATTTCGGTCGGACTCACGGCATCCTGGACTCCATGGCAGGTGAAATGGACCCAATCCGCCTCCTTCATCAAGCTGAGTACCTCCTCAAGCGCTCCGACAGAAGACTCCGTAAGGGTGGTTCGAACTGATGGTGAATTCCTGATTACTGCCCTGATGTGTTCCGGCTCGACGACCACATATGGAAGTCTGAATTGGCCATTTGAGAGTGGCTGACGAACAGTAAGAAGGCAGAGGTCACCCCTCGATGCGGGATCGAATTCAGGTAATGAGTGTAGGCGCGTACGACGACATGTTGACATCGTAGATTTTGTGGCCAGGTTGCGAATAGTGGGTGTCCTAGAGACCAGCCGCGTGGACGAGAAGAAATATAAGGGACCCAGTCGGACACAAAAAAATGCGTAATAAATTCCCAGGTCTCTGTTTAGTGAACGACTCGGTCGTGAGTTCAGTAAGGATATCACATACTGAGAAAGCCAGGGCATCCAGGACTGGATTGACGACATGTTTCCACAGGGAAGCCAAGAAGGGCCTCCGCTGACCGGGATTACCCTGGGGTATATATACCTTCCGTCACGGGGTATGACACGAGCGTGGCGAACAAAGCTCTTTGAGGAAGTCTGGCGGACCATGGATCGCCCGAGAGTGAAATTAGGAAACGGTATATGAATCACATGATCCACGTTAGCGAGAACAATCAGTGCATCACCGCGGGTCTCTGCAGCGTTGAGGATGACGATCGGTCGGGGGTGTGCTGAAGCACGGAGCTGAGAGACTTCTTTGTGGAGGAGGGATCACTCGAAACCAGGGAATCTCCAGATGTCTTGTAGCAGTTTATTTCGCTCGATTGCAAGCGTACGGCGTCCATCAACCTCTCCGTTGCACAGTAATCTGCGCAGGCCCCAAGCACGCCGGCTGTCAATTCCAGAAGCGCCAAGGGGCTGACTCTAGATGAACCACGCTCCATTACGGATCCGAGTATGAAAAAGGAAACACGCTGATGAATTCCTGTCTCCGCAAGGAACATCCGCGCTCTCATACTTACTGGACGAGGTTGCACAAAGGGACTGCGCAGCCGCACTGGTTTACTAAGGGGTAGATATTTGTGCGGGGGTTGGATTGAAGGTGGTGCAGAGAGCGGGAAGAGGACCGTCGAATAGGGAACGAGGACAAGGCTTCGGTCGCCGTACATCGGCAGTGAAAGGGGGTCATCATACGAGGACAGTCCTTACACTGAAACCTGCTTGGACGGCCCGGTGTGCATTACCAGTGAGCAACCCCGACATTGACAAACCTGAATGTGATGTACCTATGGAACTCTTTGTTTGAACGCATTTCACTCGTTCGTCGTTCATCACCCCAACGACGACCCCTTGGACAACCGGGCCAACACCTGCTTCGCTACCCGCTGCCGCCCCTCCTCCGTACTCGCATACGTTGTCGGTAAATCAAATCGTTCCTTGCCAATCACGATCCATACTTGGAATCGGCCCTGGCACGGCGTCTCGTGGAACGACGGCGTACCGCAGCGGTGCAGTGTGCAATAGTCTGACGAGGGCCCGTGTCAAAGCATGACACGACAGATAGAGGGAGGTCATACCTATCAGTTTCTTCACGTGGGACGTGGTGGCCGTAATCGTGGCGCCGGTCCCAGGGCCGTCTCGAGAAACTGTCGTGGATGTGTTTGCAGAAGGCGTCTCCTTACCCTTGCCCTTGTCTTTGCCCCCCGGTGCGACTTGTTCCGCGTTGACGCTTTCCCTTCCTATCGTGTTCCTATTCGCAACCTCGTCTGCAGAATCACGCAATGAGTTGTCAAGGGCTGTCGTCGCGATGCACGTACCTCGCCCGTTCGCTGGCACCTCGCCGTCTTCGTTCCGGCTCGAGCTCTCAGAGAATACAGATTCCGCATCAGACACCACTTCCCCTGGCTCCAATTCTGCAGGCTCGACTGGCCGACGCAAGGAACGCGGCGGACCGCCCGGCAGCCTTGCACGAGATAGTCCGCTCTCAGAGGGTGGGACATCGATAGCGTGCGCTGGATGCGATCTGCCACTATACTTGTCGCGCAGAGGATAAACGCCACACGCACGACTGTCCAATCCACCGCTCCCCGCGAATCTCGGGTCCAGCACTGTAGGATACGGCGCATACATCCGTGCATCATACGATGCCCCAAGGTCGCACACAGCGGGAGGAGCTGCACCAGATCCACCCCCACCCCCAAAACCTGGCTGAGATGGATCGCACAAGTCGTCCTCAGGGACACTCTGCGACAGACCCATGTCGCTAGGCCCGGAAATGCCGTGCATCTGGTCACTGCTCGGGTGGATGGGCAGACACTGCACCACCGAAGTGAGGTGACTGCCTTCGCTGTGAGACGGGACCTCTGCCCGCCGTTTTCCCTTTTTCTTTTTCTTCTTTGCTGATGGGCCCTGCTCTGCTTCTTCCACAGACCCAGGTTGCTTTCGCTTTCGGGACGCGTCTGGGTTATAGCTCTGCAATGTGTAGGGACTCACGTAGCCATCAGGTGGAGCCCCTCCCCGGAAACGAACGAATTCGACAACACCCTGTTCAGCGGCGTGGCAAATGGCACCTACTTTGGCGTCCGCTTTATTGCGGTAGTCGCTCGGGACGGTATATCGTCGAACCTGCTCTGATGTGGGCGAGGTCGACAGTCCGACGACCAGGCTAGCGCCAAATGCTAAATGCGCTGATAGTCAGAAAACGTTTGAGATGAGCGAGTGAAAGATGCCAACCGTCTCTCTCTTTGTCATACTCGAAATGTGGGTGGAGGTCAGTCCCGATCTTGCTGAGCTCCGACATCAAAGCAGGGTACACCAAACTGCTCGAAAACGAACGCATCGTATACGTGATTTTGGTGTCGACGGCGGACGTGATGGACCGGATGTAATCCCCAATGCCCTCGGACATGGCTTGCAAGCATACAGCCGCCTTGGCGTCAGATCGCTTGGGGAACCTGGCGTCGACGAGGGACGCTTTGTACTCCCCGGGGCGATCGAGCTTGAGGAGACAACCGTGCACTGTGAAGGAACTGAGTGACAAGTTGAAAACGAGGGGCGAGATACTGACAGCCGGGTGAGCCATCGGACGTAAAGAAAAACGACAAGACCAGCTTTCCTCCTCTGGCATTCTGCACCATCGTGTTTAGCCATGCCGGGGCGTTGATCTCGGAGGCTTCGTTGGTGTCGAAATATTCTGGAAATGGTCTTGGAAGGGACTCGTAGAAGACTTGTAGTGTCCAAGGTGTTGTCGCAGTCACCGGAGGGGGTACTGCGGTGGTGGATGACATTGTCGGAATAGGAGATGTAGGACGCGTTTGACCATTGCCGTGCTTGATGAAATCGAGGACACCTTCGTAAATCGCAATCTTGGCACAAGCCCGTTTTGCATCCAAGTAAGTGTCAAAGGTCGGATCGACAAGGTATACGCGAACGACGTGGGGCGAAAGTTGGATGCGAAGTGCACAACCCTGTCCTGTCTTGTGTCAATGCAGCACCTGACAGGCGACGAGATCTGGACTGACTGCACACCCACTTGGGGTCAGAGAAAGAGACCCAGTGCGGGGTAACGTGGCCAGCACGCCACTCGAGAGAGCATTTCTCGATGTCGTCCACGAACGCGACCTGTGCCGCCCGGGAGTGGTCAGACATGGACTCTGCGCTAGGTGTCTCTACGGACGCGCGTGCGAGATCGCAGACGGGTCTCGGCTCGCCGGCGAGAAAGTCGAGCGCGCCCATATCAATGGCTATTTTTGCAGCCTCTAATTTTGCCTCGTGCTTCTTTGCGAAGATGGGCTGGGTCGCGTACGAGCGACGTGCGCCGTCGGGCTTGGCGACGGTCAAGATGCACTGTTTGTCTGTGAGCGAGGTCAGGGGTCGTCAGGGCCGCACACGCGGGGAGGAGCACACCCCGTGAACCACTACGTTCGATAAACTCGAACTTGAGGGCATCGGTGCTCCGAAAGGTGCGCTGGCAGGCCTGATGGAGCTGCGTGACTGGGTTGACGTCAACGGGCTCGCTGGCCAGAGCGGGCGCCGACGGGGGCACTGGCTGGGGCTGCGCGGGGTCTGCGAGGTAGTGCTCGAGGGCGATGGCCCCCATGTCGGCGAGGTTTTTGGCGATGCTTTGCTGTAATAGCGCGTCCATGTCGACACTGCCAAGGAGAGGCAGCGGAGTCAGCCACCGCATCTTCAACACAACCACCACCTGTTTATAGCACTCGAAGCTGGTCCTTCCCTCGTCGTCATGAGCGCCTTCCCGAGCCCCGCCCTCGCCCCCTACAATCCCGTCGCCAGCCTCGATGGCCGCGCGTCCGCCAGGACGCCGAGTCCGACCCCCAGCGAGATCGAGTCCCTCAAACAAAAGTCCATGTTCAATTTCCGCGCCATCTTCCAGAGGGACAAGTTGTTGACAAAGAAATACCTTAGTCTGTCCCCTCTTTGCCGTCCGTGATCCCCCGCTCACCTTCTGTAGTCTATTATGCTATCGGCCTCGTCGGCATCGTCCTCGGCGCCCTCTTCATCTTCTATCATGACCAAATTGTCACCGCCATACAGCCTGCTGCCAATTGGATGCACGAGTATGCCATATCGCCCCATCCTGCCATACTCTGCTCACGCTTGCCATAGTTTGCCCGCTGGTTGGCTCATACCCATCGGCATTTTCTTCGTGATCTCTTTCCCCCCAGTCCGTTTCCAGTTTCCCCTCCTTTCGTCTCGCTCAACTTGTCTCTTAGCTCTTTGGCCATGAAATTTTGGCCATCGTCTGTGGTTTGGTCTGGGGTGTTTGGGCTGGCTTTGGAATCACTGCCGCTGGCACGTTGCTTGGCGAGATAGGCAACTTCTAGTGGGTACCCACTTGCCCTCCCTCCCTCACTCTCATCCCTCCGCAGCGCGTTCAGATACATCTTCCAGTCACGTGCCGAAAAAGAAGAAAAGAAAAACATTCAATATGCTTGTCTCGCCAAGATTGTACGTGAGGGTGGCTTCAAAATCGCTTTGATTGTGCGTTATAGTGCTGTACCGGGCCACTGTGAGTACTCCTCGCCTACATGGAAACAGTTGCATTGATCCTCGCAAAGTCACAACCGCTATTTTTGCCGTTTGTGGCATGAACATACTTGTCTTCATCATGGCCGCTCTCTTGTCCATGCCTAAACAATTTGTCACCGTCTACATTGGTACCTTGTTGGAAAGTAGCGCAAATGGTACGTCACTCGTGCCCTTGACAACATCACGCTCATCCGGACGCAGGTACTGCTACGAGTTCAAACAAAATTCTCAGTTACGTTGTCGGTTTCATCACCTTAATAGTGACAATCGCCGCAATGTGGTACATTCAAAGAGAAGTAAACAAGGTCAAACCCAAAGTTATCTATGCTCGACGGAAAGCTCGGTTAGTCATAGTATTCTCTTTGTGGAGAGTTCTTTAATCTCCCACCACAGTCAAGCCAAGTTGAACGGAGATGTCCTGTACCAAAACAGTGGTCTCACCGGATCAAATGATGATCCTATGTTCAACCCCAATCCATCGGAAGTTACCCTCAGTGCACCCCTCACACTCTCGGACGCTCCATATGACTCACCCTATCAGCAATGGGACAGAGAAGGTCGTGCTGTTGGCTATGCAGCAGATCCCCGCGTCTTTGCTCCACAACCTCGCCGAGCCAACGCCTCATTTGATCCGGCTCTTGTTGTCCCTTCTCGTACCGGGAGCGTCGCGGGCGCTGTCCCTACACGTCAAGAAAGCGCAGATACCGCGGGATGGGAGCTGCAGACGAATGCCGCGGATGGGCAGGCATACCCATTGCATACCATCCCAGAACCCGATGCGCCACTTCGGAACCCCTTTGAGAATGCAAGTTCGGAAACGGTCATCCCCCCTAGCGGGCCACCACCAGTGCGTTCACCCGCCGGGGAGTATGCTTTCAGTGCTCCCCAACACAGTTTCGAGGGCAACTCGGCGGCGAAAAAGGCATTCTCTCCTCCACCCAGTTATCGAGTCTAGGCAGCACAACAATTTCTTGCCGTTGGACAATCTTCTGGAGCTTATTCCACCACACACTCCTTTTTCAGGTGCCCATGTCACCGTATTTCTAGGACATAAGTTATAGTTGGATGGCGTCATTGGTGCATGCGCCTACCTTGTACTACAATATCTCTGGTCAGCACAACCTAAATATCAATATTTTGGATGGGACACTACCACGTTGATTTGTATGTCTTTTAATTCCCTATGATCACGCCGTTGTGCCCGGCTGTTGAAGCAGTGGGCTACCGGTGCTGGTTGTACATGGGATGATATCATGACTACGTCTTACTTGAACCGTCACTATCACTCCACGGACTCATTTTGCAGATAATCAATCCCCAGTGGGGCTATGTTTCGTCAACATGAGGTACGTTAAATTTAAAGGTGCCCTCACTGCCTCATGGCATTCCCATCCACCACCCACTGGGACCTACGGCCGCAAGCTCAGTCTTGGGCCAGTTTTCCTGGTGGTTTTCCTGCCAGACCAGACCACACAACTGGTTTCTACTTTCAAGCCGTGTGCTGCCCGTTGTGGACACACATATCCCGACTTGCTGTACGAAACAGCGTCACACCCACGTAGCGTCGTAGTACCCAAGGCAACATGCGACCCATGGTCGACACCCCCGATGTCGAACCTTACATCCCTCAATTCTTCTGGCGCTTCTGGCTCTCTGACGCGTACGTCTTCTCCCTTCCGTGCTCGTCCCGCGTACCCCGAGCCCACTGGCGCTCGCCATCCACAGAGACCCTCGCAAACACACGCTGGACGACCATCGCGTGCACATGTATGACGTGTTCAACAACGTCCTCTCCGAGACGCGGCGCATCCCTGAACAAACGCGCACCGTCTTTCACGACTTTGTCTCCGACGCGCTCGACGAGGGCTGCCACGCCGCCCTGCAAACTGCCGAGCAGGCCTTTGTGCGCCTCGAGAACGACGTCGAGCGCATCCTCGCCGAGCTCGTCCTGCAGATCCGTGGGCGCGTGCACGCCGGTCCGGCCGACGCGGATCCGGAGCGCTGTGCGCGCCAGTTCGAGATACCAATGTCGAAACGCAGCCGGGACGTGCTGCTGAGGTATTTTGTCTTCCTCCGGTATCGCAATAGCGAGGCATACAAGAAGACCGTCGGTCGGTTGACTCGCCGCGTCGTCGTCGGGGATGCGGTCGTCAAGGCACGGCATGCATGGCACCGGGTTCG
>JBBPNQ010000863.1:0-11243 GCA_038090975.1 Boletellus pseudochrysenteroides
TATGACATCATGCCTCATTCCTTTAATCTCCGTTCTCTTCTCTTCCATTTTACATAGCCACACACAGCCCCATTAATCTTTGCTGTAGTCTAGAACGTTCTAGCCTATACGCGCACGGACCATTACCACAATATGTACAAACATCTGTATAGTATATAACCTTGAATCCCATCACCCCAAGAACTCTAGTCAAGTTCTTGTGGGAATTCCCCTAGATCTCCCTTGCCTCCTTTTCTCACAAGTTCAAATGTCGGTGACCCTAGTCCTGTACAGGATCTAGCGGTTGCTTACATAGAACTTGACTACTCTTTGACTACCATCACCAACACACCCCACCTCTCCCACTCTTCACTTTTGCCCATGCCCCCCAGCGATATGGGAAAACTCATAGCCAGCCCCGAGGCTTAATGGGAACTACTATACCTACCCCCTCCCCCCTTTTACATATACCTCAGCCCTATAGCCGTGCAGGTGCAGATCCTTAGGGTGTGCACAAAGGGTCACCTCAAGAGGTGTTAAAGCGGCTGATTCCCACCCTATACGATAGTTCAACTTCTTTTGGGAACACATTCCCACGTCCACGTGAGGCGCCTTCTTTCCTTACAAGTAATTAGTCTTCTGTGACTGGCACAAGAGCGGTATTGTGCCCGCCAGCCTCAGACGATACGTACATATCCAAGTTGGGAAAGGTCATTGGCATGATTGGATCTTCGCTGGAGTGATCCCAATCCTTGTGAAGTACGATACCACGGATGATCCCCCCCTTCAAACAAGAAAGCACTCCTCCTCCCCCCCTCCAATTTGACCCGAATGATGCGGTCCCCATTAAAATAGAACAAGAGGACTTCCCCCTCGAGTTCTTTGACTTCTTATGAGCTGGTTTTCGAAACATCGGCAACACACCTGACCCCAACGACCTCTACGTGGAACACCACGAATACATAAACCAAGATCCCCACTGATACCGACATCTCATTCCTCCCTCCCTAAGAACCCCCATGCCTCCACCAGCACCAATACTGGCAAGAGGCTTAGCACACAGAAGAAACGTCTCAATACACTCCATCTCTGAGTTACAGCTCAGAAATCAGTAAAGAAAGCTTTGCCCCAGAAGACACCAGAATGGACTACCCAGACCTGACACCTACTGGGTACGACGAAATGAGCGCGCAGCCCGCACAGCAGCTGCAAGGGCCAGCGCCCGCTCTCGACGTCGCCGGCTTGCTGGCAACAATTAACGCATTACAAGGACAATTGGCCCAGCTGCAGGCCGCTCAGCAACAGCAGCACCAAGGAACAGTCACCACTACCATTTCAAAGAAAGTGGAATGAGTGCCGGATCCTGGCAAATTCAACGGTAGCTACTGGGACTTTGAATCCTGGTGGCTAAATCTCAGACTATACCTGGATGCGAACACTGAAGCGTTCAAAACAGATAAAGACAAGGCCATTGCGGTCTTTACGCGAATCGGACCAAAAACAGGGGAGGCCAATAAGAACCACGTGGGTCAATGGGCTCGTGTCCAAATAAAGAAATACCTTGGAGGATCCCAGTTTGGGTGGCCCAATGAGGAAGAAATTGTGACATTACTAAAAGAAAGGTTCATGACAGCCAACGAAGCTGATCTCGCCAAGCAATGCCTGGAGCGCTGCTTTATGAAAGGGGATGAGAAAGTCCAAATGTTCATCACGCGCTGGCTTGTGTGCTATCAAGAAGCAGGAGTAACAGACTCTGAAGGGGTCTGCCTCCTCAAAAGGAACACTGCCAAACCAATTATGAGGCAGATCTATCTCAATGGTCGAAGAAGAACATCAGTACTCGCATATATTGATGAAATTACTAAAGTCAGAAACTCCATGGAGGCCTTCCAGCTTGCAAGGACAAGATATGCCCCCTCAGCCCAAGGAACTCCCTCAGGGTCGAGAACCTTTGGTGGTCGGGGAGAGCCCATGGACATCAGCATGGTCGGCCACGGTAAGCCAAAATGTTTCAACTGCGGGAAGGAAGGCCATCAGGCTGAACATGACGGCAGATGGGCCTGCCCTGTCCCAAAACCAGAATGCACCAAATGCCACTTCCTTGGGGGAGGGCATACAAGAAGGTGCTCAAAATATATTCCACTACACACAATGGAGGGTTCAACAGGACCTTCGACTGAAACAAGTGGCTCACGCCCGCCAAGTGCTCAAGGACATTCTCAACTCGTACAACACATGAATTACAACAAGATGAAAGCTTACTTTTACAACATGCAAGTAAGTGAAATGAAGCAACAGGGAAAAGAATTCAGAGCTTGAACAAACTGGGTGTTCAAGTTCCAAAAGGCAAGGGTGACAAAGGAAGTTTCGGCAAGACATCTGCTGCTGTAAGCGTGGGGTTTGCCGGAAAACAAGGAAAGGACTTAGTACGAAGTAGTTCCTACAATCACTATGCTGCTCTTAGCACTAGGGTTGAGGAAGAACAATGTAGTGATGTAAATAGTCCTACTGAAATGGGGTCCCTAGACGGGCTCGGTGCACAGGAATGCATGCTTAATTCCATTTTAATAAATAAAGGAAAGACTACCCAAGAAACCCTGGAACAGATCTGCATAAGGTCCTTCAATATCAAGAACGAAGTACTGGTAGACATCAACATCTGCCCAGTAACAAACAAGAAAAGAAGGATACCCTGCAAGGCTCTATTACACAGTGGAGCAAATGGGGTGTTCATTGATCAAAAATGGGTAAGGGCCAAGAAACTGCCCATTTCGAAAGTCGAAAGGCCACTTTACGTGTATAACGTGGATGGCACCCAAAACTCTGCCAGAACCATTACACATATGGCAGAATTAATTATCAAGTACCAAGGGCATCGGGAGCAAGTGGTTGCCGAAGTCACCAACCTGGGAAGAAACGATTTAATCCTAGGGCACATGTGGCTTTAGAAGCACAACCCTGAGATTGATTGGAGTAAGGGCACAGTAAAGATGACCAGATGCCCCAAAACGTGTTACCTCCTTTCCAAAAGGCCTACATTCCTATGGACCCTTGAGGAACAAGAACTAAATAATGCACCATACGCCTATGCCAAGATAAAAGTGTTAGAAAAGACACAACCAACAGTGGACCTACCCCTGGAAGAGCAAATCCCCAAGGAATATCATGAATTCCTAGAAGTATTCTCCAAAAGGGTCTCGGAATGCCTCCCTTCGAGGAAGCCCTGGGACCATTGCATAGATCTTAAAGAAGGATTTGTACCCAAGAAGGGAAGGGTCTTCCCCCTATCGGTTGAAGAACAGAAGGAGGTGTCCAATTTCATAGACAAGCAACTATGAAAAGGGTATATTCGGCCCTCTAAATCACCCCAAACATCACCTGTCTTCTTCATACCGAAGAAAGATGGCAAGAAGCACATGGTGCAAGATTACTGCTACTTAAACGAGTGGACAGTAAAGAACAATTACCCCCTCCTGTTGATCTCCTAGTTGGTGGATAAGGTAAAGGGCTCCACATGGTTCACAAAGATCGACCTCCGATGGGGGTACAGCAACATACAAGTCAGAGAGGGTGACAAATGGAAAGGAGCATTCGTCTGCCACCATGGAAGCTTTGAACCCATGGTCATGTTCTTCAGGCAGTGCAACTCCCCTGCCACATTCCAGACCATGATGAATGAGATCTATGCTGATATGGACACTTGCGTAGTTGTTTACATCGATGACATAATGGTATTCACATCTGGAACTCACGAAGAACACATGGAGGTAGTAAAGGAAGTACTCCGACGACTGCAAGAGAATGACTTGTTCACCAAGCCAGAAAAATGTTCCTTCTTTGCTAAAGAAGTTGAATTCTTAGGGATGATCATGTCCCAAGAAGGAATTAAGATGGAACAAGGCAAGGTCAAGGCAATCCTCAAGTGGCCCATGCCACATAACGTCAAAGGAGTAAGGAGCTTTCTGGGGCTAGCAAATTTCTACCAGAGATTTATCCAAGATTTCTCCAAAATAAGCTGCCCCCTGAACAACTTGACCAAGAAAGACCAGCCATGGATATGGTCAGAGAAGGAAAACACCGCCTTCGAGCACCTGAAACAATGGTTTATGACAGCCCTGGTTCTAGCATACCCAGACAATGACCAGCACTTCCGACTGGAAACCGATGCTTCAGACTTTGCCACAGATGGCGTCTTATCAATTGAAAAGGAGGGAAAATGGCATCCGGTGGCCTTCTCCTCCCATGCTATGACACCGGAACAACAGAACTACCCTATTGCAGATAAGGAAATGTTGGCAATTATCCTTGCACTCGAGCAATGGCGCCACTACCTCAAAGGGGCCAAGTTCCAATTTGAAATTTGGACAGACCATGCGAACCTTCAATACTTTATGGTAAAGCAAGATCTGAATCGGAGGCAGGCCCGATGGGCCCAGTACTTGTCCCAATTCGACTACCTAGTAGTAAAGAAGCCAGGAATGTCCATGGGAAAAGCAGACGCACTCTTCCGCCAAGAAGATCATGCTATCGGCATTGAGCAAGACAACGCACAGGTTCAGATCCTTCCAGCTGAAAGGATCCAAGGGGTGGAATTGACATGCGTCCATGGTGGTGAGGAAAAGATCCTAAAACGTGTCAAGGAAGCCCAAAAGGAAAACCCCTTCCATGGGACAACACTCGACGCAGCAGGCCTAGAGCGAAAGGAAGACAAAATCATGGTCCCAGACGTTGACACCCTGTGTCAGGACATAATCACACAATATCACAACTCCCTGGTAGTAGGACAAGCCGAAAACGAGAAAACCCTGGAACATGTACAACGATACTACATGTGGCCAGGGATGACCAAACAAATCAAGGATTACACGGCATGGTGTGACTGCTGCACTAGAATGAAACCCTCGAACAAGGCACCCCCGGGCTTATTACAGCCCCTTCCCATACCTCAGGGCCCCTGGGAAGATATATCTGCAGATTTCGTCACGGATTTTCCCACTGTCAATGGCAAGGACTCTATCTTGGTGGTAGTAGATCAATTCTCCAAGTCAGTCGAAATCATTCCCACCTGTTATGAATGCACCTCTAGCCCCTATCGTAACCTTCACGGACAGCTTATCTCTACAACCATCTTATCTTTGGACTTAGAACTTTTCTTTGACGACTAGCACGTGACCGGTCATGTGACCTGGCCTAGGCCTATGATGTCATTATGATATCATGCCTCACTCTTTCAATCTCCGTTCGCTTCTCTTCCATTACACATAGCCTCACACTGCCCCATTAATCTCCGTCATAAGTCTAGAATGTTCTAGCCCATACGTGCACAGACCATGTAGTCAATAGATACAAAAATTGTATGAGTATATAAACCTGAATCCCATTGCCCCAAGAACTCTAGTCAAGTTCTTGTGGGAATTCCCCTAGTCCTTGTCCATTTCCCTCACAAGTCTCTTTGTCAGTGACCCTAGTCCTGTATAGGATTTAGCGGTCACTTACACCACCACTAAAACCGTGACGGCCCTGGGAACGGCCCAACTCTACTGAGATAACGTATGGAAGCATCACGGACTTCCAAAAACAATTGTGTTGGATTGCAGCCCGCAGTTCACCACTGAAGTAATGAAAGAACTTGCAGGGGTCCCAAAGATAGACCTCAAATTATCCACTGCCTACCACCCACAAACAGACAGGCAAACTGAGCGAATGAATCGGGAGATCTCTGTTATGAATGCACTCCTTAGCCCCTATTGTATCCTTTGTGAACACCCCATCAGTCACTATCTCATCTTTCGGACTTAGAACAATTCTTCAACAACTATCACATGACCGGTCATGTGACCTAGCCTAGGCCTATGATGTCATCATGACATCATGCCTCACTCTTTTAATCTCTGTTCTCTTCTCTTCCATTCTACATAGCCTCGCATAGCCACAATAATCTCCACTGTAGTCTAGAACATTCTAGCCTGCACATGCACGGACCACGTAGTCAATATGTACAAACACCTGTATTCTATAAAGATCTGAATCCCATTGCCCCAAGAACTTTAGTCAAGTTCTTGTGGGAATTCCCCCTAGATCTCCCTTGTCTCCCTTTCCTCACAAGTTCAATGTCGGTGACCCTAGTCCTGTATAGGATCTAGCGGTTGCTTACAATCTCTACCTATCTCCACCTTTTCTGTGCCGAAAGACAAGAGGATTGGCCACAGTGGTTTGCCCTGGCCCAATTCACAATCAACAACAGAGTAGCCTCGGCTACAAACAAAACCCCCTTCTCCTTGACCTATTCGTATACCCCCCAAATGGGCATTGAACCCACAAAAGGCAAAGCACTGGCTGCCAACACCTTTGCCTCCAACTTCTCCACGGCTTTCAATCAGGCCAGAACATCTATGAAAAATGCACAGGATGCCATGAAACTACAGGCCGATAAGCGACGATCGGCATCCCACAAATTCTCTGTCAGCCAGCAGGTGTAAGCAACCACTAGATCCTGTACAGGACTAGGGTCACCAACGTTTGAACTTGTGAGGAAAGGAGGCAAGGGGATCTAGGGGAATTTCCACAAGAACTTGACTAGAGTTCTTGGGGCGATGGGATTCAGATCTTTATAGAATACAGGTGTTTGTACATATTGACTACATGGTCTGTGCGCATGCAGGCTAGAACGTTCTAGACTACAGCAGAGATTATTGTGGCTACAGTAGATCTTGCAAGTTGGAAGGCCTCCATGGAGTTTCTGACTTTGGTGATTTTGTTGATGTAGCTGGTTACCAATGTCCTTCTTTGCCCATTTAGATATATTTGTTTCATAATGGGTTCTGCTGTGTTCCTTTCCAAGAGGTGGACCCCCTCCGAGTCTGTCACTCCAGCTTCCTGGTAACACGTGAGCCAGTGCATGACGAAGGTCTGGACCTTCTTGTCTGCCTTCATAGAACATCTTTCTAGCTGTTGCTTGGCTAGGTCGGCTTCATTTGCCATCATGAAACACTCTTTTAGCATTTGTGACAGCTCGAGTTCATCGGGCCAGCTGAACTGGGACCCTCCCAAGTATTTCTTTAGTTGCACACAGGCCCACTGCCCTGCATGATTCTTGTTGAGTTCCCCTGACTTAGGTCCTATTCTGGTGAAGACCGCTATGGCCTTATCTTTGTCCGTTTTGAACACTTCAGCATTTGTGTCCAAATATAGTCTTAAATTAAGCCACCAAGACTCAAAGTCTTGGTAGCTTCTGTCAAACTTGCTGGAATCTGGCACCCTTTCCACTTTCTTTCAAATGGTAGTGATGACCGTTCCTTGTTGCTGCTGTTGTTGGGCAGCCTGCAGCAAGGCCATTGTTGTTGGAGGGCATTAATTGTCATGAGCAGCCCGGTGACATCTAGAGTGGGCACTGCTCCTTGCAGCGGCTGTGCAGGCAGTGTGCTCATTCTGGCAAACCCAGTATAGGTTGGGTCTGGGTCCATTCTTTTATCTTCTGACATGAAGCTTGCTTTGCTGATTTCTGAGCTGTAACTTGGAGATCGAGTCAAGGGAAATGTTTCATACTCATGCTAAGCCTTGGACCAGTGCTGCTGGCAGAGGCGTGAGTAGTCTTGGTTGAGGGGGAATAAGGTGCCAATATTGGCAGGGGTCTTGATTTATATATTCACAGTGTTCCATATAGAGGTCATCAGGGTCTGGGGTGTTGCCGATGTTTCTAAAGCTGGCTTGTAGGAAGTCAAAGAATTCAAGGGGAAAGTCTTCTTGTTCTACCTTGATTGGGACTGTGTCATTCAGGTCGAATTTGAGGGGAGGGGGAGGAATGCTTTCTTTCTTGATGTAAGGGATCATCCGTAGTATGTACTTCATGAGGATCTGGATCACTCCAGCAAAGATCAAATCGAGTGAATGGCCACCCGACTTCGATATGTATGTATCGTTTATTAACAGCGGGCACAGGACCACTCTTGCACCATTAATAAAAGAGGACTACTGAGTATGTGTAGGGAGAAAAGTGCCTCATGTGGATGTGGAATGTATTCCGGAAGAAGAAGAACTATAGTATAGGGTGGGGATCAGCTGCTTTAACTCCTCTTGAGGAGACCCTTTGAGCTCAGCTTAATGCTTTGCCCCTTCAAGGCTGTAGGGCCAAGGTATACATAAAAGGGAATGTGGTAGGGTATCATAATTCCCATTGAGCCTCAGGTCTGGCTATATGGTTCCCCTTACCACTGGGAGGCGTGGGCAAAGATGAAAGAGGAAGATGGAATGTGTCAGTGATGGTAGTCGAAGAGTAGTCAAGTTCTATGTAAGTGACCGCTAGATCCTATACAGGACTAGGGCCACCGACATTTGAACTTGTGAGGAAAGGAGGAAGTGACTTGGTGGGAAATCCCACAAGAACTTGACTAGAGTTCTTGGGGCAATGGGATTCAAGGTTATATACTCATACAGTGTTTGTAACTATTGACTACATGGTCTGCGCACACATAGGCTAGAATGTTCTAGGCTACAGCGGAGATTAATGAGGTTGTTCGTGGCTATGTGTAATGGAAAAGAAGGAACGGAGATTAAAAGAATGAGGTGTGATGTCATAGTGACATCATAGGCCTAGACCAGGTCACGTGACCAGTCATGTGGTAGTCGTTGAAGAAATGTTCTAAGTCCAGAAGATAAGATAGTTGCTGATAAGTTGTCTGTGAAGGTTACAATAGGGGCTTGTAGGAGTGCGTTCGTAACAGGTATCTGAAAAACGTAACCTGTAGGTAAAGGGTCTCAACTTGCTGCAAAAAAAAATTCTAAGTACAGCATCGGAAAGAAATGAGGATTTGGGATCGTAAGATCACTAGTGAATCCTCTTTGAAGTACAAGTTCAGTGTCTCTACAATTTATGTAGGGTAAAACAATCTCTGGAATTTTATTCCAGGCGTTACAGTCAAGAAAGCTATTGAAATTTTGATCAAGAGGAATAAGAAAATTGTAAGGCTCAACAGTAAAGTATCCTATGGGCCAAACAGAAAAAAGAGAAAGCAAAAGTAAATGTCTACCACCTCTAAGTAAGGCAGCAAAGTTTTTGTTGTCTTTCACCTTCTTCTGCAGCAGGTCTCTTTCCTCTTCAGAAAGTCCCTGCCAAAGATGTGTAAACGACACCTTCCTGGGAAGTACCTGCCGCGTCCTTGATCAACTTCTGTATAGTATGAGATCGTCTGCAGATATCGTAATTCATATCAGCAAGTTGTAAACAAAAAAATTGATCAAAAAGAAAATTAAAAGTAGTTTGGTCCATGCTGCGGTACTGCTGCAACAGCCTCATAATCTCTGGTGGAACTGGGTCCCAAGCGGTGTCATCCTGATTCCAAAGTTTGTCTTCGAAGACAACATTGGGTGCGTTGTTTGCTTTGACCAACATAATGTTAGTATAGTTGGTCAGCAGGAATATTGTAAGCAACCGCTAGATCCTGTACAGGACTAGGGTCACCGACGTTTGAACTTGTGAGAAAAGGAGGCAAGGGAGATCTAGGGGAATTCCCACAAGAACTTGACTAGAGTTCTTGGGGCGATGGGATTCAAGGTTATATACTATACAGATGTTTGTACATATTGTGGTAATGGTCCGTGTGCGTATAGGCTAGAACGTTCTAGACTACAGCAAAGATTAATGGGGCTGTGTGTGGCTATGTAAAATGGAAGAGAAGAGAACGGAGATTAAAGGAATGAGGCATGATGTCATAGTGACATCATAGGCCTAGACTAGGTCACGTGACCAGTCACGTGCTAGTTGTCGAAGAAAGTTCTAAGTTCAAAGGATAAGATAATCAATGAAGATGAGATGTCCACAAAGGTTATGATAGGGGCTAAAGGTGCATTCGTAACACCACCCCTGTCTAAGACTCGACTTCCAGGTGAGAGAAGACATTGTGTTCCACAGGCATTGGGTCATAGTGATTAAATAGAGAGCAGAAGGTTTTGGTCGTCATTCATAAATGCCGAGGGGCCGAGGGGTGAGAGGCATAGAAGTCCATTATTGCCTCCTTTGTGTGCGATAAATTACTTTCCAGTTCCCACGTACAGTTGGAGGTGTCGTACCCTTTCCAATGAACCAGAAACTCCATCTTATTGCGTTTAAGGCGGGGGTCTACTAAATAGTCAACTTCATATTCCATATCACCTTCATCTGTGATGATGAGGGGTCTAGGGGCAACAAGGGGTTGTTTTGGCAGGGTCTCCCGATACGGCTTGATGCGTGAGATATTAATTACGGGATGGATCTTCATGGAAGATGGCAACCGGAGTTTTACCGCGTTGCTCCCAACTAAGTCTGTGATGGTATAGGGGCCCAGCCACTGTTCCATAAGCTTCTTAGAAGTGCAGGGAAGTTTTAAATTAGATGTTGAGAGCCAGACCTGCTGTTACAAACGCACTCCTTAGCCCCTATTGTAACCTTTGCGGGCACCTCATCAGTCGCTATCTCATCTTTTGGACTTAGAACAATTCTTCAACGACTATCACATGACTGGTCATGTGACCTAGTCTAGGCCTATGATGTCATCATGACATCATGCCTCACTCCTTTAATCTCCGCTCTCTTCTCTTCCATTCTACATAGCCTCACATACAGTGGCTCAAAAAACTGTCCGCATGTTTGCATGTTTTACATTAGTTACAACTAAACACAATAACCCCTGACCCTAGCCCTAAACCATAAGTGTATGGAATGACGTATGTGTAAGCGACCGCTTAATCCAGTACTGGACTAGGGTCACCGACAGTCGAACTTGTAGAGGAGTGGGACAAGTGGATCAAGGGGGAATTCCCACAAGAACTTGACTAGAGTTCTTGGGGCGTTGGCATTCAAGACTATATACTACAATGGTGTTTGTACATGTTGTGCTACTGGTCCGTGCGCGTGTAGGCTAGAACGTTCTAGACTACAGCGGAGATTAATGAGGCTGTCCGTGGCTATGCATAATGGAAGAGAAGGAACGGGGATTAAAAGAGTGAGGCATGATGTCAGAGTGACATCATAGGCCTAGACTAGGTCACGTGATTAGTCACGTGATAGTCGTCGAAGAGAATGTCTAAGTCCAGAAGATTAGATAGTTGCTGGGATAAGATGTCCGCGATGGTTACGATAGGGGCTCGTAGGAGTGCGTTCGTAACAGTATGTACGCTTGGCTTTCTATTGGTCCAAGAATCAAGTGATTTGGATGAGAATTGATAGAATAGCAGCCATTTGAAAATGACATGTCATGCGGACAGTTTTTTGACTTAAAGTTTTGATTATA
>JBBPNQ010000864.1:0-11243 GCA_038090975.1 Boletellus pseudochrysenteroides
TGGCGGATCGGATGAGAGTGGGAACTGAAAAGGGCGCCTCGCTCGCTCTCTCTCTCCTCCGCCCATGGCCTTCACCGCCGGGCTCGTCACGCCGGAGCCCACCGTCGCCGCCTCGCCGCTCTCAGACCCGACCTACGACGCTCCCTCCCCGCCCAACCTCGCCGCCGTCGCCGCCACCGTCTCCGTCGTCGGCATCCTCATGGCCGTCCTCGTCACCTGGCTCGTCGTCCGTCTCCGCCGCGCCTCCCAGGCCCAGGCCCAGGCCATCCCCATCTCCTCCCGCCGCCCCACCTCCTCCTACACCTTCCGTCCCTCGTTTGCGCCCTCGGAGGCGTCCTCCAGATTCGGATTCAGTGCGCATTCCCTGCCCGCGCGCTCCCCCCCCCACTGACTGTCCTACCCAGTTCGAAAGCCCCTCCGTCTCTCCCACCGGCACAAGGACGCCAGCTGGGACTTTGCAGACCCCGATCCATTCGCTCACCCAAAAGAGAGTTCGTTGGACACGCCACTCCCCTCCCCAAAACACCGTCCAGCGCCACTGCCCCCCACGCCCGCATACACCCCACGTGCACACCGCACGAGCACGTACAAGGACGAGGCTGGCCCGCGCACACCCACCACCCCCGCTACCCCCGACTGCATCGACTCGCCCCCGCCTGCATACTGTCGAAATAGCTGCCGAGACAGCTCCTGGCCCCTCTCCCAGCCCAAAGACCTTGCACCCCCTTGAACGCCCTCCCATCCACCTTTTTCTCTTGTATGTTCTTTCTCTGTCCCATCTCCATTATCACGATGTATTGTACATACCGCTCGGACACCCTTTGCGTTTTGCTACAGCCCATTTGGATATGGAATCGGACCACGGCGCACAGTCTATCCCTCCAAGGACCCCTTTCCCTCACTAACCGCCGTGCTCACCTTCCCTTTTCGCACCATCACCAGAGAACAACGTCTTCCCTCCGTGTCGCATACCTCATTACGTGGCCCATCCTTGCATCTACCAACTCCACCCCCCGCGGACATGCCTTTTTCTGTTTCTTTTTTTCTTCATCTCTTGGTGACTCTGCACTTCCCGCTGACTGCTCCTTACCCGCTTCCTTTCGTCGTCTTCGCTTCGTTTCGCGCTCATGTAATCGCACGCTCTTGCTACCAGGATTCGAAGGACGGCGTTTTCCTCTCTCCTATCGCATATATACTTCACTCGTCCGCATGGATTCGGGGGTCTAGACCGCGTTGGTGGACCGGCCGGACCACGCACAGTCCACGCGGATAAATAGAAGACAGTCCCTTTATGTGTCGCTGCTTCGCTCGGCTGTGAGTTACGTCCGCTCGGCTTCGACGACCCAGATGTCGAGTCTCATTACCGCTCGTTCTTGCACGCGTGTGCGCGGCATCGGCCGGAAAGATGCATGACGGGTCTCCTCGACTATTTATATAGGGGCCCGTTGTCAGACGCGCCAGCGGTGGTTCCGCCGCAAGACCCAAACGGTCAAGAAAAAAACTGTGAGGCAAGACATGACATGACGGTAAAAACATCAAACGAAGGAAATAAGTTATTGATCCGTCATCGCAACGAAATAAATGGAAAATAGCCGCCAAGGCTCGATCGTACCAAGTTCCACAGGTAAATCAGATCACCATCACCCCCTATCACGCCTCTCGCCGCCTCTTGACACGGCCTCGGCCCTCACTAACCCCAGAATGTGAGTGAGTCCAACAAAGACGTTCAAGAAAAAAAAAGAGGACACGCACGCAAACACCCTGCTCTTTCGTTTCCGACTTTCCTTCTTCATCGCGTTCCTCGCCAGCTTGCGTTTCGCAGCCCCCTCGGGATCCGTCGTCGCCTGTCCCACCCACCAAAGGGGAAAGAAAGAAAGAAAAAAGGTCCGTGAGCAACGCAGGACCATGAGGGTGCACAACCAGACGGACCTTGGTCACCCGCGCAACGCGTCTTGCCTGCTGCACGCCCACGACCCCCTGTCGGATTCGGTTATACACCTGCGCAAACGTCGTCGTGCCCACTTTGGCCTGGACGAGGTCCTGCAGCTCGATCGCGGTCGTCTTGAGTTCCTCTAGCGTTCGTGTGAGTAATATAACTATACACACCCAACACGGTACGTACCCATTCCTGAATCCCGGATCGTGTCTTCCTCGATGATGCGATAGACGGGCGTGAGGATGTGGGGCAGAAATCGCTCGAGCTGCGATGAATCCATATGGGACGTCATCGCCGCAAAGAAACGCAGGACCGATAGCGGCAAGAGCGCCCAGTTCGGCTGTCGTTCATAACCGACAACATATGAGCACACGCCGGCCATACGTCAAAAAGAGGGACACCACGCACCGGTGCGCTCGACTTGTTTCGTCGCGCGATCTGCGCAGAGCGAGCCTGATACGAGAGCTTGGAGAAAAGCCAGGGAAGCGCATCCGACCGTCCCTTGCTCACGGGACTCTCTCCATCCTCTCCCTCCTGTTCCACGTCCTCGCTATCGCCATCATCGTCACCTTCACCCTCCTTCCCCTCTTCCGACGACCCCCGCGCGACGAACCACTTGCCGACAAAAAACAAATTCTTCACCCCCTGCAACGCCACGGCCGTGTCCACGTTCGGACTCTTGAGCAGTGTGCACAACTTGTCCGCCACGTCCCGCATACCCGCGTGCGTCCACACCTGCTCCCCATCCGAGCTCTCAGGCTTCCCCGCCGCCGTCGTCGCGGACGCCGCAAAGAGCACCCCAAGCAACCGACACGCTGCGCTCCTTACCCATGCATGCGGAAACGCCAGCAGCGCCACAACAGCCACCCACCGCACCTTGCCGCCCGTCGTCACCTCCGGAAACACCTGCAGCACCTTGGCCAAGCTCTGCAACATCTGATACGTCACGTGCCATTCCCCGTCCCCGTTCTCGTCCACAGCCCCATCCACGTCCATCTCGCCCTCTCCGCCCCCAGAAAGCAACGCACAGCTGCTCTCCGCGACGGCCCCCAGGTCTTCCAAGATCACACCGAGGTACGGCGCCGACGCGCGCTGCAGTGCGTCCACGACGAGCCCATACACCTGCACCGCGACGCTCCGCAGCGTCCCCTTTTCCGTCTGCACCGCCCACGCATGCAACTGCTCCATCACCGTCCGCTGCAGCAGCGGCTGTTGTTGCTCCTGGTGCTGCTGCGACAGGGGCGGCTCCCCCTCGAGCCGCCGCACGAGCACTTGAATCACGCCCGCAGCAGCGACCCGACAGGCCTTCTCGCCATCGTTCGCCACGCACAGTACGAGCGCGACGAACAGCATCTCGGCGTGCTTCGCCATCAGCCCGACGTCAAACTTGGTCACGAGCGCGTGCAGGAGCGCGAGCACGCTCGATCTGCCCGACGCGTGCGCGTACGACAAGTTCCGCGCAAAGAAGGCAAGCGTCGTGTGCAACCGTCCCGCACCCTGCGGGTAGTCGAGCAGGAACTGGAGCAGGAGCGACCGCGCGGATTCGCGCGTGTGCGTCGATTGCGAGGTGACGACAATGGACGACACGGTGGTCATGAGATCGTACAGCTCGGGCACGACCAGCTTGCGCGTGACGATCGCCCGGAGCAGCGCGAACACGCTCGCTTGTCGACTTGGTTCCTCGAGGTCGGGTGTGAGCAGCTCGAGGAGGAACAAAAGATCTTCTTCCTTGATATTCGACGCCGGACATTCCCGCAGGACCGTCGCGAGGGATTTGAATGCAGTTTGGGCCACCTCGGACTCCGCACTCCCAACGGAACGAATGATGGCGAGAATCTGGCGAGACATGAGCGGTGCTGACGAAGGAACGGCCTTTAAGGGACATTGGAGTATACACGGCGCGGCCTTGAGAGCCGCAACGATGACAGCCTCCGATTCAGCGTACAGTGTGTTCCCGATCAAGTTCACAAATGGCTCCAGCCTCGCCAGTAGCTTTGCGTCGTGCAAGTCAAACCGTGATCGTCGGTAGGCAGTCGTGAACAAATCGAGTCCTAGCACAACAAAACTAGACCAGAAAAAACCATCATCAATCAGTCCTGACGCGCATATATACACATACCGATACGAATTGTGCGCATAGTGATCATTGCCAGCCACAATCTTTCGCTTCGTCTCCACGATGTGGTCGTCCTTGCGCCCCCTGCCTTTCGCCGTCGCTGGCGTCGCCTTCCTCTTCGCCTCCTGTAAGAACTTGGCGTTCTGGCTAATGAGCGTATGACACAGTACCAACAACTCTGGTGGGTTCAAACGCGCGTTCGCATTGAGACCACCCGCAATCCGCCGAAGCACCTCGTCCACCTGTTGCATCGGCTTGGCCGAGTTCGTCACCTCCATCACAGACCGGAGTGGCAGCAACAGCACGCTAATCTGACCCGGCGACACATACCGCGCAGAAAGGGCAAAACAGTCCAAACCCCGCGAGGCGCTCCCCTTGACCTCGCGCATCTTGGTCCTGAAATCGTCGTGCTGAACGTCCTTTCCCGACTCGCCAAACACGACTTCCGAGGCGACGTGCGCGATGTCGTCGATGCACCCGTCCAGATCGTCGAACGCGCCGTCGGCGCGGTCGGGCGAGGTGACGTAAGTTAGTAACGCATGCGTGACGTAGGCGAGCACGTGGAGCTGCGGTCCGCGCAACAGCGCCGCTCGGAGCTCGCGGAGCGCCAGTGGGAGATACGCAGGACCCAGCACGACCGCAATCTGACACAACGTCTCGCGCACGAGGTCGCGCGTCTCTTGTGACCGACTGCGCAGCGCCTGACTCAACACCGTCAGTAGCTTCCCAATTTGGGCTTCCTTTGCGCTCGCCGGGAGGTGCAGTGCAACGTTGGCGATCCCGAGCGCAACGGGAATGCGAAGGATGTCCTCGTTCTCGTCCCGGTTCTCCAAATAGCCGAGCAACGTTGGGAGAAGACGCACGTTCACCGCGTCGGGTATCTTCTTGACGTCCGCAGAGGGAACGACAGGCGGAAGTTGAATTTCGGTCGTATTCTCCTCGCCTTCCAGCGCCTCACTGTCCACGACGACATCGACGTCCGTTTCCTGAACCGCGTCCTCCATCGAGAAGTGGAAGTTTTCGAGGATGGCAACCAGCGTGCGCACGTGCACACGAACGGCCCCGTCCTTGTCCTTGGAGCTCCGAACGTACTTTTGAACTAAGCTGTAATACGCCGACCATGAGAGTTGTTTCGTGATCCGACCGAGCGTATTGATCGCCTCTGCCACCAATAAATGGTCGAGCGACGCCGTCGAGACGATGTAATGCTCCACGAGCGGTACGAATATCTCTACCAGGGTTCTGGCCCGTAAACATCCCTCCTCGCATTGTTCGCCGAGCCGCTGAAGCGCTCTCGTCCGCCGGTGGATCTGGATGTGGTGAATGTTCGTAAAGAAACTCGCTTCGTCGTCACCGCCAGCGAGTAAGGGCCGCATCTCCTGAAGCGACGCTATGCGTTCACATTTCAGCACAGCATGTGCGATGACCCCAAGGGCTTCGGCACGGACGAGCTCCGATTTGGATCGCAACGTGCGCTTAAGTGCGGGGAAGACGGTACGCATGAAGATAGGCTCGGCTTCAGCCGAAGAGGGTGCATCGGATGCAACGACGCCGACAAGACGGCGAAGTGTTAACGCAGCGTTGTTACGAATGGCGAGTTCCTCCGGGTCTTGGATGAAATGCAGCGCGTTGTACGAGATTGGTAACCATTCGCGAGCAGATAGGGTACCGTAGCGCTCCTCGTTGAGCGTCGTGAATGCTGTCAGTCGGCGATCGAAATCGGGTTCGTTCACCCGCCTCGCAGAACATGCGTTGAGGGACTCCAACAACGGGGCAAGACTTTGAAGACTCGGATGGACGATCGCTAGTTGGTTGAACGTCACGGTGAGCGCAACCCGTGCGCTGTTGGAACGAAACGTGAGGAACAAGTGAGAAAGCAACTCGTAGACTCTTCCAAACGTCGATGATGTCGGATCCGACAGCTCGGGTACGAGCGTGAACAGGTTATTCAGGATCGTCAACAAGTTGACCTTGGTCTTTTCCGGAACCACTTTGCCTGGCTTGCGCAACAATGGCGAAAGCAAGCCCATAAGGGCAGACGCCTGGGCAGGGTCGGCGACGTGGTGTGCCACTTGCGACAGTACAATGATCTGGCGCTGCGCAAGGGGACTGGACAAGTATTGGTCTCCTTTGGACCGCTCAACGAGCGTCGTGAGATTCCCGAGCAGTATCGACAAATGCGGCTTCACAATCCTTTCTGCAATCGCGTCATCCTCAGAGGAGAATGCAAGCAAACAATCGACGATATCAAGGACGTGCATCAACACGGCAGGCTTGACGTTCGTAGCGACCAAGCAATCCAGAACTTTGGGCAGAACACGATCATCGTAGTCCACCAAATAACGCACATACTCGGGTCGGGACGCCCACAAGAAAAAGACATCTAGCAACGCTGACGGCGCTTGTGTGTTCTCTTGGTCGAAGAGAGCAAGCCGTGGTGAAATGACGGCGGTAAAGGAAGCTTGCAGGTAGGGCGAGTAGTCGAACGAAACGGGATTACGGAAAAAGTCTGCGAGGCGCCGGAACCCAAGTTGTCGAATGGAGTGTATTGTCCTCGTCGTCGAACCCTCGTCGGCGTTTGCATCAGCTTCGGCATCAGTATCCTCTTGATCCTCCCCTTCTTCCTCTTCCCCTCGGACCCCGCTAAAACCACCATTCACACCTGGCGCCTCAGTTTGTTTCGACGCTCCTAACCGGGCTTGTGCGGATGCAGTGAGGTTCAGGGCAGTTCCAAGAAGGGCAGGCCAGTACACCACCACCTTCGGGCCGAGATGCCTTAGCACTTCGCCCAACAGGTTCAAAAACCCAACTTGCTGTTTCGGGGGCACACTGGCAGGCACCTCGTTCAATTCAAATACTCCATCCTGCCACGCCCGACTGCTCGACGCCATCGGTTTCAGCATCAGGTCAACCAATAGTCCAAGCTCGTCTTCCGAGCACACCCCGAGTGCAGTGAGCACCGCAGCTCTTCGATCCCCGCCTCTCGTGCGTCCCTTCTTTTCGAGCATGACACCAAACAGTAGGCGAATCGTGACGTCGACGAATATGGACCGATCTGTGGCGTCAAGGGAAAGCAAGTCGAAATGCGCGAGTTCGTCCCGCCACAACGTGTCGTCCAGGAAACGTCGAAGCGTCTCCTCGTGCCTCACCAGGTTGGGAGTCTTGTACGTAAATACACAGCTAAGCGCCAGGGTTTGCAGCGTACGGTCAGGATGCGATATGAGGGTGCGGTAGAGGGTATAGAGTGTCTCTGTGGAGTGGAACGCCTTTGGGTTGGTGAATTTACTGAAGAGCGTGAGCCATGCGCTCAGTTTGTAGCGGGGAAGACCCGAAACTGTGCCATCGTTGACCGCCATCGAGAGGAAGAACGGGACGATTTCGCGGTTGTGCTTTTCGGCAAGCGATGAGCACTCTCCAAGCGTCAACAGCAACTGTACCTCAAACGAAATAGGATCAAATCGGTCAAAGGGTTTCTGATCCTATTGGGAAAAAAAAG
This sequence comes from Boletellus pseudochrysenteroides, assembly GCA_038090975.1. Taxonomy (NCBI): domain Eukaryota; kingdom Fungi; phylum Basidiomycota; class Agaricomycetes; order Boletales; family Boletaceae; genus Boletellus; species Boletellus pseudochrysenteroides. The sequence goes on from JBBPNQ010000864.1 coordinate 7,549, forward strand.
AGAAAAAGATGGTGCTGAACATTGACCTCATAGACCCGAAATCCCACTTACGTAGATGATAGCCTTCTTATCATGCTCTTCGTCCAGCCAGCTCGTGATCACACTCCTAATCTTGTGTGCAGCACCATCTCTCCATGTTCGTTCCTCTTCCCAAGGATCGTCGTTCACATCCTGCCCAGAACTCTTCTGCAACCACTCTGGGAGTTCGCGAGCATCTGCCCCTCTGGTAACCGCTTGCAGCTCGTCAAAGAGACACGCCCAAACAGAATCGCCGAATCGCTTGGCCAAAGACGAAAGCGCCTCTGCAGCCGGCGACCATAATGGTCGCAAATTAACTTTCAGCTGGGCTATATAGGATCATTCAGGCGTATTCAAACGGAGATGAGAGACACTCACAGATCAGCCATCGAATACAAAGATCAGTAGCCAGCGGTTCGCCATCCTTGATCACCTGCCCAATGCGCCCAATTCGCAACACCCGTTCGCGCACACCCTGAACGTCCAAGGAGACCTCTTCACCTTGCAAACACCGTTTCAGCACGTCATGTTCTCCGGGAGATGATTTCACCAGCTTCGAGGAAAGGATTTTGAGTGCGCTCAGACGCAGCGATCGCGAATGTGAGATAATGCACGTCCGCAAGTGTAGGTATAGTTCCGAGAACGACAAGGCGTCTGGTATCGGTGGGCTGGCGAGAATCGCCGTTACTAAACCTTACTCCGGAGAGGAAGCAGGCATCTTACCTCGACTGGGCGAGACCTACCAGGCCATTCAGAGCACACTCAGACCACGACCACCGCTGCACGACTGTCCTAGTCCACCTCGCTAAATCAACCTGTTGTCTCCATGATTCGTTCTTTGACACCGCAAGGGCGTGCATGCATGCCCGTAATACCCAGGCTGCATTTACATGGGACGCATTCCATGAGTCCTCGGGGTCGGGTGCATCTAGCATGCGTTGGACAATCCCTACCAACAATTCCGGCATCTTCTCGACGTACACCGATAGCGATAGCAGGTTACGCAACTCATCTACACCGTCTGGGCCGAGTTCCCAGTGAGACAATCGTTCACAAAGCCAAGTATCGATGGTATGTTTCCACACGATATCCACATCCCCAAGTTTATCGGAATGTCTGAGGCTTGCAAACAAGCGCAGCGTCTGTTTCGGCTCTGTCGCGAGGAGATTACCAGTGGACCTAAACAAGGCAGGTAGAACAACAAGCTCCCACCCTCCCCAAGACAACTCGGCGAGGGAGCCAAGAAGGGAAGCTCCAAACTTGGGTACTTTAAGAGCTTCCGCGATGAATATACGTCCAACGCTAGTGGCCATGGTCATGTCTCCAGCTGTTAGAACTGCGACTGAAAAGTTGAGGAGGGCAGTCTCAATTTTAGGACAGATTTGAATGTTTGGTAGCGCAGAAGCAAATTGCGACAACTGTGGTGCTTTAAAAGTGTAATTGATAGTGTTGGGATGAGGTAATAAAGAGCAGAAAAACTTACAAGACAGTCGAGACCCTTGACGGACACTACAAACGACAGTGATCAGTTGCAAAATACGGCGGAGACGCTCTACCTCTGCATCAGTTGATGGAGATTGGCTGACAACGGTCGAGAATCGAGTTGTGAGTATCTCAGTGATGGCAGAAAATTGTTCAGCGCCCTTGCAGTGGTGGATGACGGAAGTGAGCGTACGCCGCAGAAGTGTATAGAGCAGATCGGGATTCTCGACACTCAGATAGCAGTCGATCACCGGTCCCATTATTGAAGCCGATGTCGTGTGGAGGGTGGAGGAGACAGACTGGGATATCACGGAAGGGTGATCAGTATAACAGATGCGCGAAAAGTAACGCATACCAACTTTGCAAGCAAACACAAGCATCCAGGCACTGGCAGTTTCCACGCCATCAAGATTGTTTGCCATGAGGAGAACTGCCTTTTCCCGCGCAGAAGTTTTCAAGCGGCGCAGTACAGACGCCCAGACCTCGGCAGCAGCACGTTGTACCTCGGAATTACAATTCGGTAAGACAGAATGGAAGGAGGTCCACGTTTGCTGTAAAAGATCCAAATGTATAGACGGCACGAGAAGGTACCTGAAAAGCCCCGACAATGTCGCCAGTAATGCCGTCAATGCAGAAGTCGCAATGGAACGGGGAAGAAAATAGAGGAGCTTAGTTAATAGGTCAGCATAGACGGGTGATAGGGTTGTACGAAGGTCATGTGCGAGTTTTTGGAGAAGGCTGCAATCGAGTGAGTGAAGAAAGTATGAGAAAACGAGCGGCGGCATACTCGAGAAGTGCCCGTAATGCATCGTCATTGGCAGCATCCACTGCGGTCGTCCATAATTCGACGATATCTCTCCAGTTATGCAAGAGGAGAGGCATGGAAAGGGAAAGTGGATCGACTTTGTTGGCGAATTGGATGAACGACGGAGAAAGATTGAGCTGTCTCCATTGTTGAAGGGACGCGTAAAAGTGCGACTCGCTGTCCTAAAATATGTGGGCGACGTTTGAGCGTGTTGTATGGAGAAAACGGGATCAAGTACCGCTATGTCGTGGTCAAACTTTGTGAGATCGAGTGCAGATGGCAGGTGGACGTCTTTCAATGATTCTGCATACGATTGATGCTAGAAGCCTAACCATGAGAGTCGTAGAGAAAATTGGCAGACGAGGACTGACCTTGAAGCGTTTCACCCGATGTACGACTTCATCTGGGTCCAGCACGGCGGGAGATTCCATGTCATGGACTGGTAGAAACCTCTCGAGCTGGTGTAGGCACTGGTCAACTCCTACTACTGACTAAGCATCCATAAAAGGTACTTTAACTGAATCGTGTACACTTGCTATGAGTCTACCATACTATTACTGCCAGTGGTAGGCCTGAGGCGCTGCACGAGGCCTTGTATAAGCTCAAGGTTCAGTGTCGCGACCACAGCCCCTGCTTCGGAAACACATCCTGTGTCTTCTGCAGACGGCGAGGTTCCGCACATGCGGTGGGTGCATTGAACTTTTTCCCACTGTCAGGCTGAATCTCAGGCGACACCGTTTGCATAAGGAAGCGCACTGAAAGTCGTCAGGTCATCCCAAGGTTGTCCACCCGCCATGATGGCACGTTGTCTACTGGACGTGACAACGGCGGATACGTTGAAGAAATACAATAAAATAAGAAAGAAGACCTGGGCGTCCTGGAGACATCCTTTTGTAATAATGTGGGCCTCAGTGGCGACTGACGGAGATAGAATCGCAGGTGTTGTCCCGATTGGCAAGTGTCCCTGACACAGTAGCTGTGCATGTTTTGTGGGCGTCCTCCGACGATGTCGAGCCACGCATCGCGTCGCAACCTATATATACCTTCCCTTCCCCCGGAAGGCTTCCTGTTGATTTCGTCCCGGATTTCTCAATCATCATGAACCCACTTACTACTTCAAGTTTTACGTTTCGAGCCTCCCGGGGTAGCAATTCGGGCTCAACCACCTCCATGCTTACAGCAGAATCCACCGACTCCGTTCCAAGCTTTGGAGATGGCCCTCTGACGAGCACCATCGATCAACCCGAGGGCGAGGTGGCTGTAGGGCTCGCAGGCACTGGCAATGCTGGTAATCGAAGAGAAATGCTTCAGCTGATCAATCGTTTGCGCGACACTGGGTACGGAACTCTTTCGTCACAGCTACCATGGCGTGCTCATGACATGTTTTCCG
>JBBPNQ010000865.1:0-11239 GCA_038090975.1 Boletellus pseudochrysenteroides
CTGTTTCTGAACGATCTGATCCACTCGTTCAGCAGTGTAGTGGTACTGTGCGTCCAGACCATCAAGTCGATGCGTACAGGTGGCTCCTCGCTCTGTGTCCCAAGGGCCTCGCTCCCGTGTTCAAGCTCAATGATCACGATCCGCTCTGAACGAGAGCACTGTTATCATGGACTATCTCGAAGAGTTCGTATCTATCGCCCCCCTCCCCCCTTTCTTTCATCCTTCATTTAGCCTCGTATCCACATCCATCAAACGGTCCCAAAGTCTTCCTGCCCATCTCCGATCCATGTCCGTTGCACGTTCAAATGCCACTCACACGCGCTGATTCACTCACACGGTCACCCTCGTCTATTTTGTTTTGGAGATAATATTCCGCTGTTCCAAATGCCAATGATACATGAGATGCGTGGCAACGCACAAGTACCTTGTAGTGTAGCGCGCGTCCCAGCGGCCCATTTCTGAGAAAGCCCCATCTCGTATTCTATTCGTCCGGATGATGCAAGCATGCAAGGTCAATCGGCCGAGAGATGCTAAACTTGGGCTTATTCAAACAAGTAGCAGGCTTGGAATATACGATCAAAGGCAGGGGGTTTGTGCTTTAAACTCGTTCACGGCATACAGGAACGACCCCCGCAAATGTTCAATCAAGAGGCAGAATAACAACCATGTGTCAAACTCGAGTCGCTGATCAAAGATGGTACAAAACGCCAAAAAAAAAAGTATCCTTAAATCTATATACTCGATCATTTCTCGAACGCGGCAAGGACAGCAGGTGAATTGAGGAAATCAGTCCTGGAGATGCTAAAATCTACACAATGAACCAGTCACTCCCTCTCGACCGCAACGACAGAAAACAGGGGGGTACAACTCACCGTCAGGAATGAGTGTGATGTTGTCCCGTTTCAACTGCATTAAATATCTGGAAGACATGTCATACCGCGGCCAATCGGCTGAAATACCAACTCAGGATGGATCACAATTAGAAAGTACGATAGATGAACATACAGCCCGGATTCATGTCATGGACGAAATTGATCCAGTACTCTGTCATCTGATTTGCGAAGTCGTTTTCAGTGATGTCGGCGACTGGACCAAAGATGAATAATAGCTCAGACGCATGGAATACTGTCCCGTGTTCAGAAATCCTCCCCAAACGACATTCGAGACGCATAAACTCACCACCAAGAGCGGGTGGTGTTCCTGGAATAAACTCGGTGAAGTAATATCCCCACATTGGCTGCAGCGATGCGCCGTGCTCGTAGAAGAATCGTCTCGGTGCAAGAAACATGTTGTCCGTGTACCACGTTTCCACTCTGTCGAAAAGCATATCGCCAGTGTGCCATGGCCCGCCATACGTGCTGTCATTCACAGGATACAAGTTGTCGATGCCAGCCATGACATTCGGTGTCAGCGTCGAGTTATCCACAACCAACTGAGATATCCAGTCGTTGAAGGCAGATGTCTGTTCAGAGGAAGGTAAGCTCAGGTTATAAAGCGCCAGGCTGAAGCCGGTTCCTTCATTCAGCTACGTGGGAGGTAATGATATGTCAGACAAAACACATTCGGTCGGCGGGAACGTACGTTGGTTCCGGATAGGTAAGGTACATGGAGGTAGTTTCCACTGAGAATTCTTTCTGAGGGTCTTTCTGGGGCGAAGCTGCCGGCAGGGCCAATCGCAGGTTCCCAAATTTGCCCATTAAAGGCAGAGGCGATCATCGCATTGCTGATATTCAACAATGTCTTTCGCAACCAACTTTGATCGTGATCACTCTTCCACATCGAAAAAACGGTACCTTATATGGAACTTGCTGCAAACACTGGACTGAACCTGGTCCCGCCGAACATCCTGTTGCAGCCAGTAAACGGGAGTACGACATCCCGGGTTTGTCATACTGCCAAGCATACGGCGCATTTTGGCTGGCAATGTGATTAATTAAGGAAAACGACACGGTTCTTTTTCCAAAACGACTTACAAGGGTCCAGAAGACGAATCTGCGATTGCGGCACGAAACAGGGTGGGGTCGGTCCCATACAGTATCTGTGCTTCGACGCTACCAGCGCCAGAAGACTAGGTGGTATCATCAATGGAGTACAGGGCATGGAATAAAAATCGGCTACCTGACCCCAGATCGTGACCTTGATTGTTGAACATTCAGTATGACGCGGAAGAGTAACGCATTGGTACCTTGGATGGATCACCACCAAAATGCGCAATATTTTGTTGTATGAATACGAGCGCCGCCTTCTGGTCCAAAAACCCAGCATTGAGATCTTCGGGGGGGACATCGGCACTCGCCAGCTGTATTTAACCGTCAGTTTTCTCTGTGTGCATGCTGCCAGTGTAGACATCTCACAAAACCAAACGTATTGGCCCGGAAATTCCTGCATGGGTGAGTACGTGCCAGCAGGAAATTGGCTGTTGAACGTACATAGAAACAAAGACAATTGGTTTCCCAATTGTTGCGCTCGAGTTGATTATCCCTAGAGCGGAAAATGAAATCGTATACTAGAAGAAAATAATAGGCTCACTAGTGGGGTCGTAGCCGGGATAGGAAGCCGCGCTGCTCACGAAAACCATTAGTGAAAACATCGTCGACAAGATTGACCAGTAAAAGCAAACTTGATGGTATATGCTCCTCCCTATTCTCAGAGTATGAGTAAAATGCCTTGTAGCAAACAGGACAGACATACATAGAACCAAACCATCACAGGAAGTTGTGCAGTTGAGGAAGTTCCTGTTGGCCGCCATACCTACCAAATAGTTTCATGGCTCCATTGCCAGATGTTCCGAATCAACAGCTACAAAACATACATTCAAGAACAAGCAGTTTTCGCTCATATTAGCGCCAAGGCTTGATGATGGTGGCTGGGGGCAGGCATCTCCAAATTGCGATGCATCTTGGATGGCTTGTGATGGTTCAGTTATCGGGAGAGGCGCTTTGAACCGCAGGGATCCGATCGGAGGTTGAGCGAAAGGTATCCCAAGCCAAGCGTCCGTTCCATTCGTGTTGGCAACACCACGGAATGTTCCACTTGTCAGGGTGACGTCGAGGGACGGGGTTACTGACAAGGCTGTTTCGTAGTAGGAAGCGACTCCAAAACCGATGCATGCTGCCAATACCAGAGCACGCTGTGCAAGCATTCGAACGTCTCACTCGGCTGTTGGGCAAAATGAAGCGGGGTTAGAAACAGCTTTCCGAGATTGTACGTACATTGAGCTATGATAGAGTGGCACGGTCACGCTGAATAGCCAGAGCGCCACTGGCACAATGGGGGGGATTTGCGCTGGCATCAGAGCCCTGACTCTAAGGCACAGCGACTCCTGTTGAAGGTCATCACTGGTACTAGTGGCCAGAGTGGTGGGGGATCGTGCTTACTGTCCTGCCACATAGTTTGATCATTGACCAGAAATACTTTGCACTGGTACTGCACGTCCGGACCAAAATAAGCATTTTGTTCTCGCTTGTCAACTTCATCCTCTGTTCAAAATTACAGTGGTAAAGAAGTCCTCGTATTCTCAACAGCATTTCCCTGACCCATCCTTATCTTTGTCCAGTGTCCATGCCCATGATTGTAAGTAAATAATCTAAGCAACAAAAACTTAGCCAAGGACCTACCAAGGGACATAATCTTGGCTGGGCCAGTGAGATGCAAAAGGTGAGGATCACATCTTGTTGCTGCCCTTGTGGGCAAAGGTGTCCCAGTGATTTTAAGCACCCTTTTCTAGGACTTGCTGAGTTTTGCTGATGGTAGTTGTTCCTGTTGTACAATTAGAGATTGGGATGCAGCTAGACATTCTACTACTTTCTAAGTAGGACTGTACAGTGTCAATGACTTAATTGATACCTGTCCCAGGTTTTCTGGGAGTGGTACTGTGATTGCCAGTAATGAAAGAATAAGCTGATGCTATTGGACACAGATCAAAATATGAATATAAACACTAAGATCAAATGAAGATATTATCAGGAGCAGTAAGAACTGGCTTTAGTGAGTACCTCCTTACCAGCTACCACAATATAATCATGCGTCAAATGCTTTCTGTCTTGCCTCTGCCATTACAAACTCCTCACACTCCACTTTACTCTTCTTGACATCCACCATGTACAAAAAAATTGTGCTGAATGCTCCTCTATTCAGGCCATTAATATAATATTAATAACAATTCAGACAGAATGGAACATACACTCCAAAAAGAAATGCAAAGGGCATGTTGTTGTTGTTCCCTGATGCAGTAATGATAGCAGATGATACAAATGGACCAATGAATGCAGATGTCTTCCCAACCTATGTGCTCAATGTAAGCCCTTGTATAGTCTCTGGATATAAAGGATAACATACCACTGAAAACAATGCAAAGAAAAGAAACCTAAAAAATCCATTCCATAAGGTCACTCATATGAAATAAAATAGGCTTAATTCAACATACATTTGAGGAAGAGGAGAAACTTCACTGATCATGGTCTGGCTATATGCATACCATGGACAAACCATAAGACCATAAAATACCTGGTATAGCCTGTACACAAACTTATCAGAAAATGCCAAGCATATATTTAATGGTCTTTTACCATATTTCCCAAACATGCTTGAATCCAAAGTTATTGGTATGCACTCCTATGAGACCCCACACAGTGAGAACCTAAAAATCATTAGAAGAATCTATATTGCATACAACTGCTTGAACAAACCAATATCCAGAAGACATTGAAAGAAAGCATCTACAACAAAACCTTTTAATCATGTTGTAAATCATTTAGCATCTGACTTACCTGTTTAGTTGGTATCTTGTACTTTTTTTGAACCATCCAAAACCCACTGGAAAGGTAGAGTTTTAGTATGCCATCTTTGGAAGTACAATGTAACTCACTAGATTCCAAGGGCTTGGGTGACAATACCAACAATCAAAAGCAATGTCAACTGGAGAGTGGAATATGTGACAACACTACCTATTTTTAGAAGTAATAAAACAGTAAGTTTATTGTTACATACTTATTCTGTAGAGTGCCAACAACAGTGCTGCAAAAGATAAGCCAATAGCATTTACCTCTATAAATGCTTGAAACATACACAGTAGTATTAAGGACATCTCCCCTAGAAGAATATGTAAATCAGTTAACAAACCAAGAGACACATCCTGAACAAGAAAAAAGAATGAGACATACATAAGAAAGTAAAAGATGAGATATAGGAATGTCTGTTTGAGCTTCATGCATTCTTGAATAGCAACATATGTCTGCCAAAATCCAATTGTCAAGAGGGAGCTCCCTGGAGGCAGTGACAACCCTGGCCGACGCCTCTCAAGAAAGAACCAGGGTAAAGCACAAGCTACTAATATGTATATAATATCATTAGTTCAAGGTATTGAAATAAATAAAGATCACCTACACCAAACTGCACCTGAGAATGCTATAAGTGCACTGAATGCCTTTGTATTGTTCTCTGTACTCTTCTCAGCTTTCATCCCTTCAAGAATACCCACCATGATTACAAGGATGACTATTTCACCAACAGAGGAGACAGTGAATGAAATATTTGAAACTCTATTCCTAGACAAAGATTCAAAGGCACCATGTTCATCTGAGCTAGAAAAGAGAATAAGACAACAAATATCACATTCCTGCAGAATTTACCTTTTAGTTCCTTGCTGGACTTCTCTGGCTGATTTCTGGACTTCAGGCAGATGGCGAGTGAGCCCTGGGAATGCTGCTGTCCAAAATGTGAGGGCACCCTGCTTCAATGTCAGAAAAGGGGACGAATCCATACTCGAGCATATTTACCTGATATGTTATCACTAGCGATGAAAGCCCAAGCAGTTAGCCGTACTGGACCCGATATCATTGAATCAAGAATGGACTTACAACCCAAAATATAGAGGACAACGCCTGCCTGCCACTTGGAAGGGTCTTCGACACCAAGCCATGCAAAGGAGACCGCAACTGCGGCTAGCGTAAATACGATGGTGATATTGGGTCTCGGTTCGCGTCAGACTTTAACTCTGATAATGAAATATATAGGTTCACCTCCACTGGCCATAGTCGGCCCATGCTCCAACGGCGAGAAGCAAGACTGCTTGGATTGCGAAACTGATACCGTTCGTGAGGAGAACGATAGAGTTAACTGCAGAACAGTCAATGGTGAGCTACTGATCACAATGGCGTTCACAATGCGACACGAACTGTCTCGGATCCGTCCAAGGTACGGAAGCACACAATCTGTGCTGCTGCCGCACGGTACTGAATACGGAGGGTATGCTGGATCGTAACCGGCAAGATAGAGCAAGTTCTGGAATTGAGACGGGCCAAAGTTGAAGCCAGATAAGCCATTGTTTCCCTACAAGCCCTCTCAGCTAGGTCCGGATGGCATAACCAGGATACGAGGAGAACATACGACGTAGTAGAAGTAGAATGCCCAAAGCTCCCTACGAGATGTCGACAATGTCGCCTCTGTCCCTTCAGGCTCGGTGACGACAGGCTCATTGAGGTCAGGTCCAATTTTGGGAGATTCAAGGCTGTCGGAGCGCTTGGATGGCTCGAGCTGCTCACCGTCGAGTGCGTCCATGGCCGTTCGCTACAACCCTGTACGTTATCTCCTCGTTGTCTTGATGCCCATCCATCACGTTCCCACGAGGTCTGCAAATGACATGAGTAAAACCGTAACGTTATATAGGTCCGCCCGGCTATCGGGCTCAGGCTGTACACGGGCTTGCCTGGTCACCAGACCACTACGTTCAACGCCAACCTCAACTCAGTCGAGGCGGAACTGACGAGTCGGCTTGCACTCTATCATTACCGTTCAGTGCAAGTTGTATCCCGCCAACAGGAGAGCAGCCGACGGTGCTCAGAAGCTCCCCTACTACTCCGTCACTATGATAGAAAGGCCACAGGTCCCCTATCGACTATTTCAAGTCTCCCCGAGTTTACCCCATGCGAACCTGCCAACGTCAGCGAGGTTGCAGAACTAAAAATCATCTACCTGCGACGACCTTGGTGCAGCCCGTGAATAAGTATCTAGTATTCCTTCGTATGGAACGCTTGTTGCTTTCACTCGCTTGACTAGGACTACTGTCGATGCAGACCAGTTTCCTTAGTCAGACCCTTCGAGATCAGAAGACGTCGTTCTGATCTTACGATGGTTGTACGAGATCGCCGTCGCTTCCATATCGCGACTGAGAGTGAAGACATCCAGCCCGATCGACCTCAAGGTTGCAATTGGTAAGGACGATGTCGACATTTCCTTTTTTCCGCAGCCGCTGTCTACAATACAAGGAAACGACGCGAGTGTGAAAAGTCGCACGGAATGTCGAAGACAAGCGGAGATGAGAAGAATGCAAGGGAACGCGAGCGAGATGAATATCATTGATGTCGATGCCCTTCTCTCCCGCCAACTGCTCTTGATGCGTCGACAGACGTATGCAATTTGCTTTAATGATTCGTGCTCCACTCCTACGGACACCACTCCCCACAGGCGATTGACCAGCACAGTTCTCGTAAATGCTCGATTGGCGACTCATAAGCTGATGCGATGTTACTCAAACTACAAAATTTTCGAGTATAGGGACACCTCAACCCCGGGGAGGTATTTGAAGGGAAAACCGGATAGAATGGACTCGAACGGCAATGGCTCATAGCCACCGTTCGTAGTGTGGTAGGTGGCTGAACTATGCCATCTTCTGAGCCTTGTATACAATGCAAGCAGACTGGCAAGACCCAGGGGGGCATTCAAACTTGACGCATTGAAGATTGCTTGACGAACTTGCTTCCCGACGGGTAGTGTAATATTCTTCTAGCGAGCTTTCTAACTGTGATAAAACACCTGATCAAACGCCCCTGATCACTTTTCCGAGCAAGGACAAAATTATATCCTACAGGAGTTCCATGCTCCGTCGGTACGGTGTATGCAGTTCCGAAGGATGACCTCGGGCTCGAGATGGACTCAGCGATGGGTGACTCTGCCAAGAATAGTGCCAACGGGTGACTGCGATCAAAATAGTTCCGATGATGTCGCAAGTACTGGGACGAGTAAATAAATGTAATAATAATAATTGGAGACAGAGATATCACTCACCGAGACCGAAAGCACCTAATCGAGTATTGTCACACCTCTATTCCCACTCCGCATTGGACATAATCATCGTTACTAGAAAGCTTAGCATCTGTAGGGGATAATCAACCTGGTTCCACCGGGTACGGATGACCGCGGATCAATGTCAGGCGGGTCTGACATACCGCCTTCCATAAAGCACCGAAACAGGGTGTCAACTCGGAGACACTAGCCACATGGATGTCTCCAGTAACCCGACGGAATCCATGCTTCTCCCGTCTGCTCGCCTGCCGCGGATGTCAGTGGGGACGGATGGGCCCTGCCGTCGCCAACGCCACTGGGACCCTGCGGACGCGTAGCCTGTAGCTGTAATGTATGTTTCACACTAGCTGAGCGCACAGGCCGTTGGAATGATGAGGGTAACCTGATTCACGATTCAACGAGATCCGCAGCCGACGGAAGGGACAGAAGCCGGGATAAAGTAGTTCGTGCTGGTTGGGGTGACACCAACCAACCAGTATAAGATCAGAGGGCGCAGCGAGTCGCCTGAAAGGTCATTGGGAACCCAATGCTTATAATACGCTATCGGTCCAGGGCCTCAGAGAGGGGTCGGAGACGTCACTACTTGTGAATAGCAACGCAAGCGTTTGGAATGTAATCGTGAACGCTACCATAGGTTTCAAGTTGAGCGACCGACGCCGACGCCGACGCCAACGGACTCGGATCCTAGGCTTCCAACGCCAACGGGCGGAAACAAACCGAATTCGATATTTCGAAAGTATTTTTGAGTGCGTAGCATAGACAATGTCCTGGAAATCGGGCGCTTCGCGGACGACCCGATGAGAAGACTCGATATTTCGGAGTTGTTCAAGCACCCAGCCGACGGAAGTTGGCTGGAGTGGGCCAAGGGCAAGGAATTCTGGCTCGGCGGGAAGCCTTGCATAAGTCACCACCGAGGGATCCGGCAACGGGTGGTCGTGATGAGTACTTGTTGAGTTCGCCGTGGCCGGGATGAGTGTCGTGTCCAAAGGCTCGACTTGTCGGGTGTCCGCTTGGTTGCGGCGGCAAATCTGTGGTCCTGTGATGTCGCTTCGACTCTAAGCACCGTGACTAGCGCGTCGTACGACCAGAGCGACTGCAAGCAACAGTTCTTCTGGCCACGGACTCGACGCTCAGACTCGAACACGTTGGCATGGACAAGCAGAGAATCAAGGCACTGACGTCGTCTATCCGTTTCAGTGAACCGTACAACGCCAAAGGCCACCGAGCGATCTATAGTTCCGTCTGTCCATTACAACCATCCGCATTCGACATTGACCACCGCGCTCCCAGATTACATCGACACGCTCCCGGACGCACCAGACGCGTCCTCCACTGCGATCCCGCCCTGCCTCGTCTTCTACGCCACACACAACATCCTCTCGCCGTCCTTCATTATCGGTCAAATACCTGACTTGCTCAACCTCCTCACTGCCATAGAGACGTTCCGCCTGTTCGCCGCGCTCAAGTCCGACGAGGCACTCGAATGGCAAAAGTATTACGAGCGTGAAAAGACCCACGGTCGTCAAGAGGACGTGAGATTACTCGCAGAAAACGAAGTACGCGCGCTACAGCGTTTTGTGGCGCAGAAGGATGCCCAGCGGAGGGAGTACATTGTGTTGGTTCGAAGCCTCATTCTACTCGTGAGCCATTTCACCATATGTGATCACATGGATATGTCGCTGACACGGACGGAACGGACGCCGTGGCTCGGCGTCATAGTATATCCACTACTTGTGGACAGCGCCCGAATCGTGCCTCCTTGCAAAGAGACTGAATGATTTCTTCCCGGGGTCGGTACAGGGTGTCGATAAGCCCTCTGAGTTACTCTTCCACGCTGATCTCTCCGAAGACGAGAGGACCTACTTTGGGGGGCTCAAACTGGAGTGCAAGAAATGGCTGAATCTGGCCGTGGAGTGGGGGAACAAACGAGAGGAGGCATGTCAAAGCAAGGGGTATGTTTCCACAAATATTGATTCAGCAGCCGTTCCCAAATCAAATTCTCGCGCGCTAGGCAGACTCGAGAGGAAATGGAAGAGAATTTCGCGGATGACTTTTGCCGTGCATTTCCACGGCCGTCTGAACCGTCGGATACGGTACGGAATGCGGAGATATACGTGAACAAGGTGGAAGATATAGTTCGGAAACTCGAGCAGTGGTTCACTCCCACATCGGGGGAATAACATAGGAAGGGGGTGCGTTGCCGTCTCCTTATCGTAGTACTAATATATCATTTAATTTAATAGCAACGAGCGTGCGTGTGCAACCTGACTATTGCCCGATACGAGTGCTCGATATCAGCCAGGCCGGACTTGCTGCTAGCTCGGATAGCATTTTCACGACGACTGCCTACATTTCTTGTACACCCGACTCTGTGGTCCTCCAACTTATGGCACATTTGATGTCTCTGCGGAAAGAAACATGCATTCACGATGGTCAATTGTGTTCCTCGACAGCGTCAGGGGCCACTAAACTATCCAGACCACTCTGGACAAGTTCATACTGACTCGCGCACTTGTAAACTTGACGTCAAGCCGGTCTCTTTCGCATGCCTTCAGTGGTCAATTGGACTGTTTTTGCAGGGATGGCCGCCCCCAGCTGCCGATCAACCCGCTTCGAGTATTCGTCGTGCCAAAGTTCCTGCGACCCTGACGATCGGCAACGATGGTTGGCTTACTGGTGACGCACCGGTGACGGGCCGTGCCCTGATAACACCTACTTGACCATGTCCGGGTCGATCTATGTATCTTCGTCTTGACCAACCCCCAAAAAAGGAAGAAAAGGAAGAACGCAGGCGGATGCACAGCCTGAGGTCGCCATCGAGGAAGCAAAACCCTGTTTCGTTTTTACTCGTTCCACTGACACGATGTCGATCGTCCCCACGAAGTTCTGCCCACGGTAAAAAGCGATGCTCCCTTTTTTGACACAACCCAGTGAAGCCAGACCAAGTCACCCCGCATCGTTTCCATCGCTACAGACGACTTACATATCCACGGATCTCACTGCTCCGTTGCAAGTCAATAACACCTAGGCTGTGCCGATATACCACGCGGGCGCCGCACGTCAAACCGCCAGTCCCGAATCCCCAGACCTCAACCCTGCCGTGCAGCGTTGAGCTTCCTAGAAAATGCTTCCCGACACTGATAATGTGTCACTTCAC